>JAATLQ010036434.1:0-38326 GCA_013421005.1 Heliconius erato x Heliconius himera | reverse complement strand
ACAATTAATATTAAATCATATATTAAGCAAAACCAGATTACGTTTATAATGGAGATTCCAATTACGGATAACATTACTTATAACTATTATAAATTATATTCCTTACCTATTTTTCATAAGTCAGAAAATAAAACCTTTTCCATTATTCCTAAATATCCCTACCTGTTGGCAAAGGGTACGAAATACTTACCGATCATAAAACCATGCCGGTCACTCGCTGCTGGAGAACAATTCTTGTGTAAGGAGCATCACCACCATTGCGCGGCGTTGAGTTCTGCCACTCAACACGCAATGCCTCCAGAATTCAGCAGAAAGTGGGGAACCAAGTGTTAGGTAACGGTAACGGAGTGTGTTAAACAGTAGGTTCCCACTGCCTACCCTGCTGTGTGCGGGATACATGGTGAAGCTATTTTTTTTTTATTATAATTAAGTACCAAATGATGAAGTTGAAAATTTGAGACGGTACCAAGTCAAATGTTTTTGTTTACCTTACTCCATTTACAAAGTAAACATCAGTGAAGTGTCGTATCCATCGCTATATTAAATTATTTGCTTTTGTTGGAAATCACTCTTCTATGATTATGTTTTTGTTTTTTCTTGTAATTTCTTTTTAAACCGAATTGTTCTTTTCTAATATAATGTTATTTCAATTGCACTTCGTTTACAATAGATCTTATTTATAGTAAATTTTAAATATATATTACTTGAAAAAATATTCATAAACTCATACTTCATACATTAGCTCATTCCATACAGTCTCTAATTAACACACATACATTAACCGTACACATACTTTCATCCGTTCTGTCTACTTAACTAAATAAAAATATATACGAAAAGATAAGTAAAGATAAAAGAAAGATAAGCAAAATCGAGAATTCGCAATTTTCATATATTTAAAAAAAATATCCTAACTTATTTAATAGTACTTATTTAGAAAACGAACGAAAACGTAGCGGGATTCGAACCCACGTCTCCTGAATTTTATACATTTTCTAAATAAGTATTTTCCTAAGTGTAAAACAACACTTTAAAAATGTTTAAAAATTAATTAAAAGTATACAATTATTAGGTTGTAGATATAATGTTAACATATTCAAATTTAACTCATTATTACGTCTTGAAATTTCCTTATTTCTTGGAATCAAACAGAGCGTTTGCTTCTAATTTTGCGCTAATTAAACTCCAGGCCTGTAACGAGGGAGTAGTGCAAGATATTATTTGTATAATAATTGTAATTAAAGACGATTTTGTCGTAGAACTACAACATTAAGAAATTGCTTGAATATTTTCTCATCACTTGTACCCAAACTTTAAAATGATATCCAGTATCTATATTATGATTTAAAAAAAATGCTAAAAGGTGTTTCTGTACATTAAATATGAATTTTATTTGAGACATCATTTAAGGTAATGTTAAATGTTTATTTATTTTTTTTTGCTTGTTTTTTTTTATATACGTACGTACATTCTTTGAACTTTTGGACGAATTTGAGTGAAACTTTTTTGTTGTATAGCTAGTTTTTTGTTGTATAGCTAGCTTTAAAGACTGGCACACCTGACTTAGAGCCATAAGGTCGAAATAAACTATAAGAAATGTGGCACAATGTGTGACTGTAAATGCGATGGTCGTGGGTGACATGCCCATTCAGGGGAATGAATTATTGAATATTTTTATTTTCTCACTGACGTTGCGTTTTGGTACTTAACATAAAATGTCTCGAAATTCGGCGGAAACTTGGAAATAGTATTATATTTTAACACTACAATAAACGGAATATACCGTGAAGCTAAGAGAAAGAGAGAAAGTCTTTTAAAATTTAGGCTGACTTGGCACAATGGGACAGCGCGGCGTTTGATTACATTCAAACACCACGCTGCGATGGTGACGAATTCAATTTATTTTCTTATTTCCGTAATACGTGGCGTTAAGTTGCAACTCAATACCAAGTTTAGTTAAAGTTACTCGAATTTAGTAGGACAGTAGACAATAGAACGTCTTGATACTTGGTTCTCATTGTCTTAAAGTCCGCATAAACGAAGTTGCGGGTGGCGGCTAGTTAGTAATATAGTATATACTTATAAAAAAATGGGTACCATTTTCTCAATGACAAACAAGAGTTAAATATATATATAACTGATCTTCTTTCATCAATATGAAATTGGGTATATTTTTAATATGGAAATAAACTTATTACAAATGGCCCGCAACGCCCCTATAGCACACGGGGTTGTTGGCGGGGATGATCACTTAACATCAAGTTACCCGTACGCTCGTTTGCCTTGTATTTTATCATAAAAAAAATTGTAAAAATGACCTTATACTATGCTTTCTAAAAAATATGATATATATCTATTAAGTGTTCTGAGTAAAAAAGTTGAAAAAAGTTCGCGAGGTAATATGTCATAATTATAAAACATGTCGGTGATATGGCCACGGGGACAAGATCCAGGAATAGCCCAGGAATTTCCACTTGAATACATTAAAGTTGTTCAACATTACTTTATTGAAAACTGAAAGTTTCACTTACTATTAAATAGTTGTAGTAGTCGAAATGGTGACACTCTAATTTAGCGTCTAGACTGTGGCTTGCATAAAATTGTATAACATTTATTAGAACAACCTACCAGAATATCTACGAATTTCTGTGTGAAATATCTACGAATTACGTTGTAAAAGCGTTTTAAGTCAATTTACGTGTTTTCTCGTGGTTATTACATATTATAAAGTATGTCTTAACACACCCTTTGCCTACTCTGCTGTGTATGCTGTTGTATGCGGGATACAGCGTGAAGCTGAATATACTTCAGCAAAGCAACGGTAAAATTTTATATTAAAAACATATTTCCTCAAACATCTCTTAAATTTATGTCAATATTTACCAAATAACGACAAAGCTATACCACAATTAACAACCACGATGGATATTGACTGTGATTATTATTAAACCTACAACTACAACTACAACAACAGTAATACGAAGTTAATAATACAACATAATTGACTATTAATAACTCGTATATTAAACTTCCGAAGACGAATAGCTCTGTTATATCCAATTTAATTGAACATCTATCTATATTATATCCAATTTAATTGAACATCTATCTATATACTTCCAATTGCTACGTGATAATTTCAGCACGTATTGGATTCAGGCCAAGTTCCATTACTTATCCCTACAAATTCCCAGTTAAGTATAACTTAGTTGGTCGGACGACGCTTGAAGCTTAATTACCCTTACATAAAGGTCATGAATAATGACTTTGAACTCATATGTAAGAGGCATAAATCCTTTCGCAGAGGACTGTTTGATGCTATTTTAAATAATTTATTAGTATCCTCTTGAAGCGATGATGTATTATTAATTGGAAGAATGATATAATCTGTATATCTATTTAATATTAAAATTGGAATTTTTGATATTATAATTTAATCTTGTTTGAACTTAACACTAGGTTTCCTCTGCCTATCCTGCTTTGTGCGGGATACAGCGTGAAGCTGATTTTATTTTATTTTTTTATCTCTTTGCATGTTTTATTACAACTATAGAAACTATTTTGTTTTTTGACCTTAGATGGAATATTTCATTATCTGTGTGCAGCAGAAACAAACATCCTGCTCGGTTGAACTCACCACGAAACAAACATGTGCATAGGTGCATACGTATACGTATTAGAAATACAAACATTTCCTTCCTGCCTACAGACCTGTCCTGAACTTTCCCGTTCTATATATACAGGGTGGAAGTGTCAGCAACACATTAAATGAAATCACAGTTTTAACTACTCTATAAAAGCGTAATATAATTCAGAAAAAAATAAATTCTCAAAAATGAAAAAGTTTTTTTTTCAAACAAAATAAATAATAAAATTGTCATTTTAAAACAAAACGCCATTTGTAAGGATGACGCACGCACACATAAACCTATCAAAGGAACACCGCCGCACACGGCTCATTTCGAAATCGAGTCGTATGTATTGGCGATAAAGTTCAAAGTTGTGTAACCTTTAGTAGTATTTTTGTAGTAGTAAGTGTTTAAGTTATTGGGATCTATACGTAATCGCGTCACACGAAATACAGGTATGGATAAAAATCGTGAAATGAAAAAAAATCCTACGTCCAAAATGTTGAGGTTTCTTGATTAATTTCTTTAGGTAGGTATAGGTTTGAAATATTTTACCCTATATGCTGTTTCCGTAAATGGAGCGCAGCCTCTTCTACCCTGTATATATATACGTAATAGTTGTGGTGATATATGACTTTTTTGACCTCTATTACAGGCAGATATTTCAATGAACAACATCGAATTGCGTAATAATGAAATATATGTCAGTCAGTCATTATTAATTGTCAGTGTCAGTGTCAGTACATTATTAATTCTAAAGGAAAGTGCGCGACAATGTAGATTTATCTTTTATAAATAAGTCACAATAAGGCATTATGTGACAAAAAATAACTGAAATTTACAAGATGAATTGATATTGAAACTTACGAGAGAAAGTTATTTTATGAAGGATATTTTATGAAGATAAGCTTCGGCTTTTATTGCATGTAATTTGGACATATACGTTTTGAGAATATGTAAAATTAAAATAATTGAACGCTTTGTTTACGGCCGGTAGCCTAAGTTCGACTCGCGCAGAGGCGCCCTTGACACAAATGACATCCTCTCAAGCAGCCATATAGTGCTTGGCCTTTTCAGAATTATGAAAATAAGTTTCTTTTATTTAAAAAGACAAAGCATACGAGTATACGTGTCATCTGATGCTAAGTGACCACTGCCGACCATGACCTCGTGTAACACCAGAGGAGCTACAGGTGCATTACTGGCCTTTAAGGTGAAAATAGACACGCTTTTTGACAATATCGAATTTTGAGCCGTGTGATCCCGGCCTAGAATAGGATCATTGTGGTACTGGTCGTGTCGTAAGAGGCAACTAAAGTACGTGTGGTAGAGTCACGTCGCCAGCAATGGCAACACGCATCGGCAGACTCGACCGGATCATTACCACCCCCGGTATTTAAAACCAGCGTTAAGTAGTGTCTTCATACCGCTGCGTTTCGCATCAGGTAATGCCGGGTTCCGGCTCCCAAACCACCATAAAGGCCGGCAACGCACTTATAGCTCCTCTGGTGTTGCACGGGATCGTGGGCGGCGGTAGTCACTTACGATCAGGCGACCCGCACGCTCGTTTGCCTTATCTTTTTCCATAAAAAAAGACCTATCGACCTGGAAACACTGCCGAAGGTAGGACATTCCACAGGTACGTGACGCGTGAAAAGGCGTGTTCCTACGAAACCGCACAGTAATGGAGTGCCACGTATCCAGGTGGTGGGGATGGTATTTGAATTTGTGATGTAATGTGCGGTTAGAAAATTTGGCGGCTGTCAAACAGTTCTCCGGAACTCATGATAAATACGGTAGAGAACGCAAAGCAAGGGGACATCTCGAGACAAGCCAATGTGCCAAACCTTTCACAGATCATATCAGATAAGTTGTTCATAATTGAATATACAAATCTTTTGGCAAATGCAACATAATAAAAGTATTATAGGTGATAGTAAAAAAGATGTTTTTAACAAAGTTAAACTTAAGAATATTGAAAAAGTGGATTTTAAAAACTGTACCTGCAATCGATCTAGGATCTTACCTTAGGACTATATTTTATAATTGACAATAGAAGAAATGACTGAATGAATATAAATTTCTCAATATCCGATATTGAACTGTGTTTCACTTAGTTATGGACTATATGAGCTAACAACAGTTGCTACTTCAAAGGACATATTAATGGGTTTATGGAACGCCTGCCCTTTGGTACGACGGCAAATTAGTTGACGAAGTCTTCATTCATTACAGCGAAGTTACGGTCTAACTATCAGAGTTGAGTGACGCAAGTTTGCCTAGTTTGTTGTAATTAAGAATCATGTCAGAGTGACATTTAGAAGTCCAATTAAGATATCAATTAATTTTGAACAGATTAAATTTATAAACAAGGAATTTTAAAAAAATACATGATGTAAGCTGTACAGTTTTTTACATGAAACTTAAACACGAATAAGCAATTTTATTTGTTTTTTGTATGTGTCTGTCATTCTGTCTGTCTAAGCTAATGTTCGGACAGATGCACTGATTTTTATGCAACTTTAACTGATCTAAATACAGGGATCATGGAGCAACAAATAGGCTACTTATTATCTCCAAAATTCCCGCAGAATTTACGCGGGAAAATCATGTTTGCTGTGCACGTATTTTTCTATTAAATATGTCAATTTTCTCAAAATCATCAAATAATATTAGGCAAAGCCTCGCGAAGATCTCTAGTTTTGTCGTCAATAAAAATTTACAACAACTGTACAAAATGTGAAATGAGGTACACTGAGGTGCTCGCTTGATACTAAACATGAAACTGCAATTTCATATAAGTAAAGATATTTATTAAATTTGATGTGCTCAGTACTATGTAAACTGTGTTATTTTTTTTTAAACCGAGTGAGTGAGGCTTGCTCTAAGATAATGTTTAAAGTGTTTTTAAAAAAAAATACATGACATGACATTAGATTTCAGGTATAAAAATTACAGATGTTTATTTGAACGACTTTAACCTTTTTTAATGAATACTATTATTAAAATAGTAGTTTATTTTAAAAAACAGTAACACTGTTTTACATTTAGGAAAAAAAATATTTTAAAAAACATATAAAAATTTGAACGTAGCGGGTTTTGAACCCAAGATCTCTTGGGTGATTTCCAAGTATAGTTACCTAGGTATCTTCTATTCTACTATACCTTTACATTTAAAAAAAATATAACCGTTGCAAGCCTTCATATTTTTTTTTTGGGAGATCGCAACCAAATATAATTTGTTTTAAACAACAAAAATGAAACATTGTTATTGTTTCTGAGAAACTTAAAAGAATTTATGAATGCTAATGAATACTTTGTAGCACGTTAAGCTAAGACTTAATGTAATTATGTTTTAAAATATGAAAGACGTTATAGTTGGAAACGGGAATAACAAATGAGTAACCAGAAATCTAGATAATCTGTTTAAGAAAGTAGAGCGTTCTACGAACAATGGCAACATTTTCACAAACTTCCAGATAGTAATAAATCAAACACTGAAAATGATTCATGGAAGCTCATTTAGTTAATATATTTGTTCGTTAAGAAAGTAAATTTAAATGATTTAAAACTGTCATTTTATAATATGAAGTTTTTGTTATTTGATTACTGTGAAAAAATTGTGTCTTTCTCAGGTTCATGTTTCACATTTACCCGCATAGCAAGGTGATGAGGGAACCTAGTGTTAGGAACGTCACTTGCTACTACATTTTTAAGACATTGCGTATCGAATGGCGAAGTTCGACAACGTGCTGTATCTACCAGAACAGGAAACCATAGCGTTTACAGCGAAACGCTTTCCCTTTACGCTACAAAAGTCCCTCTTTCAGATTTTCCGTTCTTCTTATTCTTTCAATTCCTCCTTTTTTCTTCTCTTGTAAGAAGTTTAACGCGATTTTTGCGTATATTTTTTACTATATTATAGTTAAATAAACCAGGTGACCTATACAAGAGACCTACTATTAAAACTGAACGTTTATTTTACGATCTATTGTGTTAGCGACATATTGCAACGTGGTATCTGCCCAGTTGGCAGTGAAATAAATTTTGCTGCCATGTGTGGTGAAGACAAATTACATTCATATAGTTGACGAACGAACGTCGCGTCGTTCGAAATCTTTTTTCACCGTGCCAACCTAAAACTATTTTATATAAGCCATATAAGCCGTGTATGAATAGCGCTATTGTTTTCAGTTTAAGAGAAGTAATATTTTTAATTTGAGGCCAGTCGTGGCGCAGCGGCACGAGGTGCGACTGTAAAACCGACTGGTTGTGGGTTCGATCCCCACTCGAGGAGATGAAATATTTACTTAAATTTATATTTCCATTTCTTCGCTCTGGTGTCGAGGTTGAGCGCGGCGTTGAGTTCTGCCACTCAACACGCAATGCCTCCAGAATTCGGCAGAAAGTGGGGAACGGAGTGTCTTAACACTAGGTTCCCTCTGCCTACCCTGCTGTGTGCGGGATACAGCGTGAAGCTGATTTTTAATATTTTTAATTTAAGATCAAAGCTATTATAGTTATTATAATATATTGCACTAGTACTTTGTTAGTTACTAAAACTTCGTTTACGACACTTACCATGCTACTTTCATGTAGGGTTTCATATCACATATTATTTTTTTTTAAATTTCTAATGTTATCAGAAAGTACTCATAGAACAGAATAACTTTTTTTAAGGCGTTATACATACACATATATAATAGGTATGTACCTGTTATAGTTACCTGTTCTGAGCTGCTAGACTTTCATATCAAACCTTTCTTAAATTTAGTTGTCAACAGCAAATGTTCATCATGTTGTAAAATTTTTGCCAAAATAATGTATGATGTATCTTATAAATATATGTTCTATATCAGGTATTCAAATCTTCGAAATAAATTATAGTATACATGTCGTCGAGAATCAATAGCCATAAAATCCGTCCAGTAGTTGCGTGTTAACTATAGATAAAAAGATAAAGGCTTCGGCTTGTTTTGAATATAATATTATATTATTATATAATTTGCACTCCATTTGTCCAACTGACATCTGAAGAAGTTGCTAAGAAACTATAAATATATCTGTAATGTTGAAATATTTATAAAACCAAAATCAACATTTTTTTTTATACAGTACAAATATAAAATGTAACCTTCTTGTTCTTTAAAGATGATCAAAACGTTAGAAGCACAAATCTGTTAAGTGCAGAACGCGCTAGCATTTCTGGGAAAATCCGGTAAGGAAAAATGCTTGAAACAAATATGAATAAACTGGGTTTGCTGTAATACGACAGTAAAAGCAGGACCACTGATATATTGCACGCATTTCCTTATACACATTCAGAATAATCAAATTTATAGCAGATCCGTAGCTTATTTATATATATAAATAAAATCGAAGTGTCTGTCTGTTATATCAAAATAATCGTGTTTTTTTTGTAGTGGATTTAATTATTTGTACGATACTACAACAAATTCAAAGAATTTTTGAAAATTTTATTTGTCTCTATGTTTATATTTGTTTAAGTTAATCTTCGACACAGATACACCGATTTTTATGAGACTCTCACTGACCGATAGAATATATTTTTAGAAGCATTTTTGGGGCGTTAAGGGAAAAGGAACACTTTTAAAATTAGTTTGTTGTCCGTCTGTCTGCCTTCATCTTAGGAACGCTCGGAGATATCGAGTGGTATTAAAATGAGGTATCAGATGAAAGGGCAATTTTTGTCCGGTATCTGACACGCGCTTGTCCAGTTTTTTATTTTGAAATTTCCGCTGGATAGAATTTCCAACTATGTACATATATCTTTGACATTTAAAATAAAACTCTTAAACCAGTCTAATCGTATCTGCAGAAATATAATTTTTTTGGAAAGCCGACGTTTGCATTACTTTGCAGGAGTCTGTGTCTGAGGGGTTAAACTAAGGTGGTATTTGTTTGTCACTTGATATAATTATTATAATAAACTATCTATATACAATATAATGAACTATATATAACTATCTTAGCTCGCCTGTGTCCTAGCAGTTATATATATGGAGGACTTTGAGGAGATGGCTTTTAAATCTGCGCCAAACCTACCATCTGACATCCATTCTTTAACACTTTAAAGTTTTTACAGTTAATAATTGTTCGCATAAAAAAAATGTATACAAATCTTTTTTTAGCAAATATTGTAACCTGAATGATTCCTTAAGTACTGGTATACATGCTATCTACAATGATGTGCGTGCCAGTTACATGATGTAAAATTTATTCCCAGGAGATAGGGATGTAACGAGCACGAGCTCCTCGTTAAAGGTGTCGTAAATATTATAAAGTACAAACGACAGACCTATTAGATAAAGCAAAGACATTGTGGCGCAATGGGAAAGCCTCTGAATGATGCCACGATTCTGGTTGCAAGTTCGATCCTCACTTTGAGCAAAGATTCGTTATCATTTAATCGCTGTGTAAGTACATAACACAAGACCATAGTGTGGCGTTGGGTTCAGTTATTTAACAGACAATACTTCAAATTCTAACTGAATGTTGAGAATTGAACAACATAAGGTTCTTTTTGGCACGCTATATGGAGAAAACTTGAATCTGAGTAAATCTAAGACATTTTTTTTTAGTTTTATGATGTATCACAGCAGGGTAGGCAGAGGTAGAGGTAGGTAATGTTAAGACACCCCGTTCCCCATTTTACTCTGAATTTTGGCGGCATTGCGTATTGAGTGGTGGCAATCAACAACGCGCGTTGCTTCGACACCACGGCGAAGAAATGAAAATATAAATGTAAATAAATATTTCTTTTTCGTTGAGTGGGACACGCAATGCCTCCAGAACTTGGCGGAAAGTGGGCAACGGACTGACTTAACACTAGGTTCCCTCTGCCTACCCGTGTGCGGGATACAGCGTGAAGCTGATTTTTAATATATTCTTTAGCCAGTAACTACTATAATATAGTACCAAATAATAAATTTTCATCTTGTCTTATGTCCTACTCAAGTCCTTCTTAAACTTTGCAAGATTAGTAAAGTTGCTTGGACTAGCTCCAGCTTTTAAAGTACGAAAGGAATTATTATTTACTATATATATATTATAATAATGTCAATTCAATATATATATATATATATATATATATATATATATATATATATATATATATATATATATATATATATATATATATATATATATATTGAATTGACATTATTATAATCAAACAATTTTCAATTTTTTTATATCATTATGTTTGAAATGAATACTTTAATTATTTGTAATAATTCACAATATTAATGTGTAATATATTCTCATTACAATATAACGTATGCTGTAATATCACAGTATTTAATTAATTTTAATGATTATTATTTTTGATGATATACTATTTCCATTTATCTGATGATTAGACCTTCTAAAAACGTATGTATAATATTTTACCATACAAAAAAAAAATATTGTGGAAATATTCCATAATATTTTCACAATAAAATATATTTTTATTGAAGAGTGATGCAAAATTATGTGTATGTGAAATTAAATTATATTAATTTTCATTTTATTGCACTTAAGGAAAAGGAATGTAATTATATTTGTACATAATTTTTTTACTATTTTGTAATAGATATACGTAGTAAAGAAAGTAAAAGATGTTTTTGTTTTCTATTTCTTTTTTAAGTCTCTTGCGCAGGATTCGTTAGTCATATTATATACAAAATGACTTATAGAAAGTAACAAAGAAAATAAATTAAAAATATAAAAAAATCACAAGAGACGTACAGTATACCGCCAAGTCAACGCAAAGAAGGATTCTAAATTAATTTATATAATCAAAAAAAATATACGAGAGACCTGGAGCCACACAGCAGTCCTCAGACAAGGCACTTGTGTTGTTAATGCGGTCAGCGACAGCTGGCAGCAGGCCAACATGCTGGTATTTTAAATTCGCTGTGCTGTATGAAAATAAAATGCCTATATTTTCCTATTTTTCTCATTTCTAAGGGAAAAATATTTATTATATGGTATGGAACATAATTAAGTAATTGGGACTTGTAGTCGTGTTTTAGAAAGAGATGGATGCGGGTTCAGTTCACAGTCGCAGTATATTTAATATACACATTACACATGTTTCGTTATTTAGTCAAATGGATTAAGAAAGGAAAACGCTTCTTAATTAATTTTGGCAAAACACCTCCACCTGGTTAATTTAGATTTAAATGGAATTTTTCTTTGTATAAATGAACTTTACTGCTATTAGTGTGCATGACACTAAAATAAATCAAAAACTTTGACCATAAGAGAGATTTTTACGAAAGTTTCGCATATAACGCTACGACACTTTATCAGTGTCAGTTTAATGAAACTGTTATATTTTTTTTTCAGCTTCGCGCTGTATCCCGCACACAGCAAGGTAGGCAGAGGAACCTAGTGATCAGACACTCCGTTCGCCACTTTCCGCCAATTTCTGGAGGCATTGCGGGTTGAGTGGAAGTCAACGCCGCGCTTTCCCCTCGACACCAGAGCGAAGAAATGAAAATATAAATGTAAATAAATATTTCATCTCCTCGAATGCGGATCGAACCCACAACCAGTCGATTTACAGGCAGACATTGTGCCCTTACGCCACGACTGGCCTCAATATAGTAGTTAATCTATTACAACATACATATATATAATCATCATTAGTTTACTAATTTAAAAAAATTGCGACAGTTTAGTGGAACCAGTTAAAGTTACAGTCAAATAAGCACCAAATCATTTAAACGTTGTTCTGAACTATGTATAGTCTTATTTGCTGTTTCGCTAACTAAGAAACTTATTTAGTCGAAAATACTTTGTTCAAGTTGGTACTTAAAAACTTAATATTACTATTATGGAGTGCGCGAGTAACTGAACTAATAGTATTATGGAAGTAATTTCACTGCACCTTTTTTATTAATTTAACAGTATTTTTTATTAAATTAATTTGTATAATGGGAACCTAGTGTTAAGACACTCTGTTTTCCATTTTCCGCTGAATATTTCGAGGCAATGCGTGTTGAATGATTGATTAGCACGGATGACAGTAAATTCTTATATACACACCACTGTAATAATTTTAAAAAATCCAGTATATGAAATTGAGAATCTCCGAAATAATAGTTTAAAATTACCCACAAACTCTTTTCCTCATATTTTTTTCTTTTGGCACTTCAAGCTTAACACTTTTCCTCTCGCCACGACCGACCAACATAAAGGGAATTAAAACAAATCTGCTATACAAACAAAACGTTTCATGGAAAATTTCCGACAGAAATATCTTTGAAATAAATGTGAATATATAGGAGTAGCAAGATTAAAAGCGAGATTGTCGATGTGTAACAGGCCAGTTCCTGGAAGTCTATTGTGGAAAATATTTTTTATATGAATAAAATAAATAGTGAATAACAGTTTTGGACTTAATGAAATCAAATCATGTTAAGCAAATTGGTTGTGATGAGCATTTTGTTTATTGTGGTTACAATGCCTTTTTAAATGGATATTTTAAGCCGATGCATAGATAAACTGATCAACTTTAACAGTATAATTCAATACTATTAATCAGTATAATTCAATTTAAAATTAACCAACGTATCACCATAATCTGTCAAACCTCATCCATATCGACATAAAATTGCCACCCAAAAAATACATTTAAATAATAATATTTGAATTTACCCTTGAAATTATTTTGTATTATTATAAGTTTCTGCTAACTAAAGATAAATAATTGCTTAGAATTTTTAACTAGTATGACAGAGAGTTATGTATATTGTTGCTAAAAATCTCGTATTTTTCTTTTACAATTGTAGACACTTTAAAGATATGAAAAAAGTTTTATTACATTTCTTTTTACTAAATACATTCATCCCGTTTTATACGCCACCACGCGCCACTTATATAATGAAAGATTTGAAGAAATGGAAGATCCTGGTAGTAAGTGACCCTTGACTGTGCGTGATGCAATTTTAAACATTTCAAATGCATGGGAGCTAAGCTATAAAAATACAGTTTTAAATGACTAATGAAAACATAATACTAATTGTAACGATCCATACCAGAACTAAAATGTGTAGATAATTAATTAAAAAAAATTATAAAAAAGTATTATAAACAAAATTTATAATATTATTTAATTTATAGCTTAAAATAAATACAATCTTATAAATAATAGTTTAGTTCAGTTCTTTAATTACGCGTTCTATTCACAAATAATATTAAAGTGACGTAATATACCGTAGGTAAAACACGCATATATAATATATATTTATTAAAAATAATTATATTTAATCATTGTGTATTATAATTTAAAGTAAATAATAAAATAATTTCTTTGATTATGGCGAATAACATAATTAATATTTTAAATATCATGTTGGCTGAATAAGCTACTATCAACGTCAAAGTCAAGAAAAGAAAAAAGGAAAGAAAGAGAGGGAATATGGCGGACGCGTCTGAGGAAGGATGGATGTTTAAAATGCTTATAGAAGTTTTAATGTATAATTAATATATATTGAGTTATATTTAATATCTAAAAAGAATGTGAGATTATGCAGTTGTGATATAAGTATTCGAGGCTACTAAGATATTTGGTGATTTCACTATTTACGATTGTTTGTTTTGGTTTTTATATTATATATATTGTTTGTTTAATACTTCGTCGGTAAGTTTAATAGATTATTATTAAAACAAAGAAGAGTGATATTAATGCATATAACGTCGTCAATATCCAGAGATAAATATTATTTATTTAGTAAATGGAAATAAATATATGAAGATGGTATATGAGGTATGTAAAATTACAATTATATTAATGTACGCAGAATGCCTGCCGCCATCTTTGTTAGATGCGTGTATGTGAATTGTGAAATGAGAGTTAAATAGGTTTGGTAAATTATAATTACTTATAAATGTAATGTCTATTTATTATATTAGTAAATATTTAACATATTACTATAAAAATAAATAAATATAAATATCTTCACAACCGACTGCTGCTTGGCTTCGCTGGTACTAATGTGCTAAATATATAGTTCTAAGAAACATATACGAACGTTAAATGGGTATATTAATGTAATGCTCTCTAAAGGAACAAACTGAAGTGGATTCACATAATCGGCCGCCTGGGGGTAGTGAGTTCGATCTGATATGTGAAGCAGAGAGTTATATGTTTTGTAATTATGGCTATGGCCTACATATGATAATCTCAACTCCACTGCAAGTATGTATATTAGACTTCGCTCTTTGAAGCAGTTATTTAATAATTAATCTTTTGCAAAAACATTATAAGTATCATAAATATTAGCTATTCCGATCCGTCCCGGAGGGTTCAAAGCCAAACGGCCGCAAACCACGGTTAGTGGCGGGTGCAGGGCAACTCACTATCCTCCCTTAGTTATAACTATCAGTAATGACTAGGTATAGCAGAGAGGAGGATAGGACGTCTACGATATTCTTAAGAAATATCACGAGAGATTGAAACGGACAGACTATGATATTTTAGTTATCATATTATATTAATACTGTTACCTCTGAATCTCTAAAAGATCTTGGATTATTTACGATCACTACCAAAGGGTTCTATCTATATTAGACGTATCACGAGCCATACTAAAATATTAAAATTGTTATTTAGATTGTTTTATTTAAATATTTTATTGAATGGGGAGTCAATTACATAAGTTATACTATTTTAAAGAACGTTGTTCGACGAAATTGCTATAAATAATTGTGTAATTGAATGAGCTAAAACTTTACTTTTCAATATAGCGAAGGCAATGTATGTCTAAGTATAGGTGACCTTTAAAATTATATTATTATTAAAAAAATCAAAGTAATGCAGATTAGTAAATTGTATAGTTCAATCGGGTGAAGGCACGAGCGGGTTGCTAGTTTTTAATAAAATAGCGTCAAACGAAAACGCTTATAATAAACATGCACGAGTAATTAATCAGCTTCACGCTGTATCCCGCACACAGCAGGGTAGGCAGAGGGAACCTAGTGTTAAGACACTCCGTTCCCCACTTTCTGCGGAATTTTTGGAGGCATTGCGTGTTAAGTGGCAGAACTCAACGCCGCGCTTAGCCTCGACACCAGAGTGAAGAAATGGAAATATAAATTTAAGTAAATATTTCATCTCCTCGAGTGGGGATCGAACCCATAACCAGTCGATTTACAGTCACACTTCGTGCCGCTGCGCCACGACCGGCCTCATAATATAGGTGCATAATATAGGTGCATATCATAGATGTACGAGTAAACCTATCTAAAAACGGTCAAGTTTACTTTATTCATATTTCATAGTTTTGAATAATTACGTTCATTTGTGGTAAATGGAAATATATTCAGAGGCCAACAAGCAGTTAGTATTCATTCACATGCACGACGCAGGCAGCACTCACGTTACGTTTCAATTCAGGCAATTTTAATTAAAGACCTTCACAATAGTGCTAAAAAGCTGTTTCGTCAGAGTTCATTAAGAGGACGCAAGCCTTCGAAGTAGCTGTGTTCGCGCTTGACCTAATTAATGCCGCTGTCGCTCAGATGAGGATTCTTTTTGTTTCCACTTTTGTTTCATCATAACATCGCGATGCCATTACGGACGTAATACGGCATATGTTTTTTTTTTCTACTTGGAATTTACTTTGGCTGGAATGTTATACGGTTTGGCTTTACTATACCGTAGTTTAAAGGTAAAATTCTGAGGAAATATCGTTGTTGTTATAGATTTTGTGTACAAAATGTAAATCATATACTTTTATTTATATGAGGCCGATCGTGGCGCAGAGGCACAAAGTGTGACTGTAAAATCGACTGGTTGTGGGTTCGATTTCCACTCGAGGAAGTGAAATATTTATTTACATTTATATTATCATTTCTTCGCTCTGGTGTCGAGACAAAACGCGGCGTTGAGTTCCGCCACTCAGCAATGCAATGCCTCCAGAATTCGGCGTAAAGTGGGGAACGGAGTGTCTTAACACTAGGTTCCCTCTGCTTACCCTGTCGTGCGGGATACAGCGTGAAGCTGAAAAAAAAAATTACAAAACTCGATTCAAAATGAGAGAGATTCTATGAATCGTCACAAATTATAAGGTATATTTAGTGGACTAGGTATACGCGTTCTAATGTCGTAACCTAATACTGTTATGTTTAAGTGCTCTTGGTATCTATCTTATAGTGAAATACATTCCCAAAGGTCAGAATAATAATGAGATGAGACGCTGGAATAATTTCCTTAGTGCTGTATATTATATTAATTAAATATATCAAACGTTTTCCGTAACTAAAGCTGATGTAAAATTATTTTATTTACTATATTATACTTTTAATGAGACTAGTCGTAGTGCAGGGGCACAAGCGTGTGACTGTTAACTTGACGCGAGTTGTTCGATTTCCACTCGAAGAAATTAAGTATTTAATATTTACTTTTCTTCGCTCTGGTGCCGAGGCAAAGCGAGGTTGTATTACGTCATTCAAAACGCAATACCTCCAAAACTCGATAAAAAATGGGGAACGGAGTGTCTTAACACTAGGTCTGCTATGCTGAAAAATAAATTATAAAAGCTATACTTATAATTAATTTTTCAGCATATTACTACTACTACTACTAACTTCACGCTTTATCCCTAGAGGGGTAGTCAGAGAAAATGAAGCGCCAAACGCTACGGTAGTTTTTCGAAATATAAAAATGTATAATTTAAAAATTATAAATTTAGTTTTTTTTCTATTCAACAGTAAATTATTAACAATCAATATACTACTTTTGATAGAGCTTTGTTTACATTTTCATATAAATAAAGAACGACGTATTATTAAACATTTAACTTGGCTCTCATTTCACATTTGTATTCTTGATAGAATAATTAATTTACGACAGCTACACAATTGTCGAACGTTTCTAACAAAGTCGGGAAAAAAAATAATTGAAAAGTCAATTTATGTTTTACGTATTTTTTTAGTATAATTAGACTTACAAGCGAAAGGTAAATTCTGAATTTGGATAGAAGCCTCGACTAACTTTAGTTGGCTTCAATCCAATTTGGAATATTTGAGAATACCGTTTTCCCCAATATAGAAATGACATCATCACCGTAATGGCAGTAAATGTAGGTGACATTCAATTGGGAGGACATAGCAATACATTACGACACCAGGGGTCATTTTTTGTATCGTACAAAGCAGTGGGAAAAGGTTGCGCAGGTACTTTCATTTGGCTTTTATTTATTTCGTACAAGCTTTATAAAAATCATATGAAAATATATTTAGGCGGGTCATAGGGCAGGGGCACGAATTGTGAGTGTAAACGTGATTGGTTTTGGGTTCGATCCCCGCTCGAGGAAATGAAATATTAATACAAATTTATATTTTTATTTCTTCGCTTTGGTTAGGCAACTTTAAGGCAAATAACAATTAATATAATTATAGTACATGATCTTTTAATTGAATACTTTTATTTATTTTTCGAGGCAAAGCGCAGCGTTGAGTTCCGCCACTCAACATGCAATGCCCTCAGACTCCGGCGGAAAACAGGGACAACAGTGTCTTAACACAAGATTTCCTCTACATACTGTGCTATATACAGGATATTTAAATATAGCGTTAAGCTGAGAAAAACTTAAATTACTGTTTATAGGTCTACAGATACATCTATACATATAAATAACATTAAAAGGTATGTCTGTGATATCTATATAACCATGTCTTTTCAAGTGCATATAGCTATTTATATGATACCAAAACACAATTAAATAATATTAACATTTTTGTCTGTCTGTCTCTCTGTTTATCCGAGCTAACCTCTGGACTAGTTGTAAAGATTATTATGGGACTGACACTGAAAGATAGAGAAGATTGTGAAGCAACGTAAAGGCTATTTTGATACAATAAAAAAATTATATCAATTTAAAGTATGTTGTTCGACAAAATTGCTACTTTCTAAAAGAGTTATTTTATACAATTGTTATATTAAATTGACCAAATCTTTAGCTTTCAATGATATTGTTTGTAAATTATTATTTGTATAATGATAGAAAAAACTGGAGATTATATGATTATAAAATAGACCGACACTTCAAGATTTAGGATTTTCCCTGAAAATGGACAAGATGAAAATTGACAGTCTCTCAAGCAGTCACGTAATGTTTAAAATTTCTCAATGATAGATAGAGATTTGTGGAGCAATATATAATCAATGTTTTAACCCGCAAAATTTAGTAATATTGTTATAATTTAACCGCGCCTCTTGGACCGTTTTCAGGAGTGCTAAACTAAAACTTTAAAAAGTTAAAAACAGATTTGTAATTCTAGTTTAAAAAGAAACTTATATTTCTTTACGTGCAGAGACAACCTCAGACCTTCATTCATTCCCGCGCTTCCATTTTCTTGCAGCTGCATTATATTAGTTGCGGAACGAAACTAATTGGTCCATATTGTCTAAGAAACCAAAGGCATACATTTGTTGTATAAATATTATATAACTATTATATTTCGCAATTTAAATGACATTATTAAATTTTACATAATTTCTATATTTTAGCATTTTTATTAAAACACGGGATCATCATAGTGAGATAAATTCCATCCAACTTGAAATAAAAAAACTCAAAACGCTATCAATAAATCCCCACGGCATCCATATCTACACCATCTATCAATATGCTAGTGTCAATACGCTCCGTTCTACACCTTTAACCCGAATGAACACTTTTTTTTCAACCGAAACAAAGGGGGAATCAAAATTATTTTTCCAAAGCGCCGATTGAACGCAAAATTTTGAAAATTCCAAGAATAAATCCTACTTTGAAAATTGTAGTAATAATAGCTTTAACGCTGAGGCTAATCGTGGCACTGGATTGTCGGCTAAATCCCCACTCGAAGAAATGAAATATTTAATATTTACATTTCTAAGCTAAGGTGAAGCCAGTCGTGGCGCAGGGGCACAAAGTGTGACTGTAAAATCAACTGGTTGTGGGTTCGATCCCCACTCGAAGAAATTATATATTTATTTACATTTATATTTTCATTTCTTTAGGCGAAGCGCGGCGTTGAGTTCTGCCACCCAACACGCAATGCCTCCAGAACTTGGCGGAAAGTGGGAAACAGAGAGTCTTAACACTAAGTTCCCTCTGCCTACCCGAAAAAAAAAAATCTAAGCTCTAGTGTAGGAGCAAAGCAAATATTACTTGCACCATACGCTAAAGAATAGAGCCCGTCGTGTGTGGTTTAGAATAAAATAAATTTGAACGTGATGAATGGGAAAGATGGATTACTTTCGACGTCGCTCCGTTACAAAACCAACACAGCTTGAATGCCTCTATAAACATAAACGTCAGGTATAAATCCGCGTCCAAGTGCTGCATTCAGCGCGATGGCAAAATATTATGTCTAAGAATAACTTTTAAAAAATTAAATATTTTATATTAAATTTTTTACACTTTTGTGACTATCACGACTAACTGAGCTACTAAGTTCAACCACTATTTTTTTTTTTAGTTTCACGCTGTATTCCACACACAACAGGGAGGCAGAGGGAATCTAGTGTTAAGACCAGCTTCACGCTGTACCCCGCATACAGCAAGGTAGGCAGAGGTAGCATAGTGTTAAGACACTGTAGTTTCCGCCCAATTCTGGAGAATTGTGTATTGAGTAGCGGAACTAAACGCCGCACTTTGCCTCGATACCAGAACGAAGACATTAAACATTTCATTTCCTTGAGTGGGGATCAATCAGTTGCGTTTGCAGTCACACACTTGTGCCACTGGGCCACGACTGGCTTTATTATCCACAACGTACTGATAAATAGACTTTTTTATTATTAAATATTGTTAAATTATTTGAAGTACACGTATAAGAACTATGAGGAAAAGTATCAACGTATTTATTACGTTAAAACAAGCTAGCCGAGGAGCAACATTGTTCACGAAAGTACCAATAAATTGAGCGTAGGCGTTTTAACTAGCTATGAAACTGGGCAGTTACTTTATATTTTATCAGAATAGCTACAAGAATGCCTTTAATAAATTACTTTTTATTTAATAAAAGCACTTGTTTTTTTTCTGGAAACTATATTTAATAATATTTTTCTTTCGTCAGCCTGGTTTTTTTT
Organism: Heliconius erato x Heliconius himera; assembly: GCA_013421005.1. Taxonomy (NCBI): domain Eukaryota; kingdom Metazoa; phylum Arthropoda; class Insecta; order Lepidoptera; family Nymphalidae; genus Heliconius; species Heliconius erato x Heliconius himera. Next base: position 17,602 of record JAATLQ010036434.1, on the reverse strand, counting down.
ATTATAATACAAGCGCTAGTAACTGGAGAATGTATTAGTGTCTATTAAAGAAAACATAGTAGCAATGTAATAAACAATATACACTCTAGCATTTCAATCTCAAGTGATTCACTTACTTTCACTTGATTTTTAGGGTTCCGTACCTCGAAAGGAAAAAACGGAACCCTTACATTATCACTTTGTTGTCCATCTGACTTTCGAGACCCTTTTTCTCAGGAACGCGTGGAGATATCAAGCTCTAATTTATATCAAATACTCAGGTCTACTGTCCCTTGGAGCTATGAAAAACTTTTAAGCCAACGCAATCATAAGATACAGACGTTTATGCCGCAAATTTTTGAAACTCGCAAGGCAGTCAAAGCTTACCTTACATGAACTTCTTGCGAACTCAGAATCTTGAAATTTTGTACGAAGATAGATAAAGGAAAAATTAGGAAAGATAAAGTAAAAAAAAATACTACAAACTTTTGTAGTTCATTTCATACAAAAAGCGGGCGTGTGCGCCCGCAAAGGGCGAGGCGAGTCCAACTCGCACTTGACCAGCGTTTTTTTTTTTAATAACAAACCTTCTTATAAATTGATTTATTCACCCCTATAATACTTTTTGTGTATAAAATAACTTTTAGATTATAATGTATTATAATTTTATTTTATTTTTTAAAGTACAAATAACTACAAGTTTTTTTGTATTAAATAAAAATACATTTCAAAGGGCGGTGTTGAATTCCGCCACACTAAGCATCTCGAGTGCGGGCGGAAAGCGGACTACAGAGCGTCTTCACGCTAGATTTTTTCTACCAATCCAGTAATCCTGTGGAACTGTTATAGTTTCACAAAACTTCTTAAAAATCTTGAAATACTCGCAACAATAATAAGCAAATGTGTAATCTTTGCATAAACTATAATAAATAATTAATTGCTGTAATTAAAGTATATGTACGTGAGTTACTTCTTCATGTTTCTCATTACAGCGAATGCTTTATAGGACCAGTTGATGAGCTGAAAAATAATTATTTAATATACAATATGGTTAAATATTATTGATTCATAGCAAATAATATTCGTTTAAAAAGGAATACAAGGAGGATCCTGGAGACAATGCGTGTTGATTGGCGGAACTCAACGCCACGCTTTGACTTGATACCAGAGCGAAGACATGAAAATATTAAACATTACATTTCCTCTAGTTGGAATCGAACCCACAACCTATCGCGTTTAGTCATACGCTTGTGCCCTTGTGCCACGACTGGCCTCAACAAAATTAATAATTATATATATCTTACATATGTATATGTATTTAGAGACAATGTAAATATCTTTCCTGCGGTAACTCGCAGAGGACGCTTGCTGCGTTCCAGAAATATAACAATAAACATTGTGGTTTTGGGGTCCATTTTCAGCCAAGGACCATCAAATGCAGCTTGGCGCAATTCTAAACTCTGTAAGTAGATTGTTTTATATTTAGTATAATAAAATACATTACTGTTTATTTATTATATTTTTTTTATTTATTAATAGTTAGTGTATCAAGGCCAGTGGTGGCGCAGGGGCAGCGTGCGACTGTAATCACAATAGCTTATTAGTTAGTGTAGTATGACCTGTCATGGCGCAGGGGCAGCGTGCGACTGTAATCACGACAGGTCGCGGGTTTGATTCCCACTCAGGGAAATGAAATATTTATTACATATTTTAATTTTTACCACCACTCAACATGCAATGACTCCAGAATTCGGCAGAAAGTGGGGAACGGAGTGTCTTAACACTATGTTCCCATTACCTACCCTGCTGTGTGCAGGATATAGCGTGAAGCTAAATAAAATAAAAGTTAAAAATATTGTTTTGTGTTTGTTTTAAAATGTATGCTTGGAAAGTACAAATTTCAAGGCAAAATGTGCCCTGTTGAAATTTATCGTATCATTTATATATCGCGCTGATTGCAACAGTATATACAGTATACAGGTATATGTACGTATGAAACAAGAAAGTACTTCGCATTTCGTACATTAATATTGTATTTAAAAGAATTTTTAGCTAGCTATAGGCAGACAGCTAGTAAACAATACTAAAATAATATATTTGATCACTGAAACCCTATTAATAAAAAACTAGACAGGCATTTATTTTCTTAATAAAATGAAGGATAATAATTGTTTAGGAAAATAAAACTACAACGTACGGCAAGCCGCCATGATATGTTGTACGACAATCAAAGCGATTTACGTCACGCCTTGGTAAATAGATTAATTGACATTTTATATTGTAGACAATGGTCTTGACAGATTACTCAAATTTGACGTCACAAGCGATGCCATGAAACTTCCACGCGTTTTAAACTTCTCAATATTATAGTTTCTAAAAAATCTGTGGTCATGCCTATTGATATAAATTAATGAATAGTAAAAATTTGAGGCCAGTCGTGGCGCAGCGGCACGAGGTGTGACTGTTAAACCGACTGGTTGTGGGTTCGATCCCCACTCGAGGAGATGAAATATTTACTTAATTTCCATATTTCCATTACTTCGCTCTGGTGAAGTTAAGCCTCCAGAATTCGGCAGAAAGTGGGGAAAGAAGTGTCTTAACACTTGGTTCCCTCTGCCTACCCTGCTGTGTGCGGGATACAGCGGAAGCTGATAAAAAATTTGAGGAGAATATGCACCTTTTTTATTTCTCTCAAAGGTTAGACTATTTGTCTTTTTACCAGCATTACAAAGTATCCTGCGAGCCATTTCCACTCGAACAAGTGGCGCTCTTCGAGACAATTGGCACTTCTAATGCATGCAAAGAAGATGAGTTATAAATTGGTTTGGAAAAAGTACTGAACCGATTTAGTTAAAAAATTCACCAATTGATTTATTTTAACCCAACTTAACAAATAAAGTTTGTTTCATTAAAATTGGTTCATTAAAAAAAAGTTATCGTAATTTGAATGAACTCAAGGCATTAGTTTACCTGCGAATGTTATATAGCAATCGCGCTGGTAAGATTCCTGGCTAAAGAATGACATTCGAAACGTCTTGGTTATATGACTGTTGATAAAAATATATATTTTTGAAGCACTATTATACAATATTTTATACAATAAGGTAAAAAAACAAGCATTATATTTTAATTTTTTTTTTTTTGGACTTATTTAAGGTCCTAATATATTTTATAAATATCAAATATCAACAATGGTCGTATTTTTTAATTCAAAACAGTCAAAAATTCTTATAGAAATTACGATAATGTATTAAAAAAATCGTATTAGAGTATTACAGATTAAAGTAATAAAAAATCATATTAGAAGTCATTATAATTGTCAATCAATTCTGCTTATTAAATCAATAATTATGTAGTTAAAGCGGGCGAAGCCGCAGGCCGGCCGCTAGTATAAAATATTTTAGAAGATATGCAAAATATGTATGTACAAAAATGTAGATTTGAGTCCAACTCACAAATGTCTTGCAAAGGAAAAATATATCATACTGATAGATACCAAAAATAAAACTTTTCTGAAATGGGTTGTGTTTCTACATATACCATATATGAAAGAGCTCAACTAGTAAACTCGGACCGATAAACTTTAAGCCTTAGCCAGCGAAAGTTGATATATTTGTGTCTAAAATTGTACGTAAGGCTATTAAAAAAACAGTAGATTAAAAAACATTCGAATTTCAATAGAGAAGATAGTTGAAAATTCTGTATCAAAACTGACCCACTCATAATAGCTTTAAACTCCAATGGTCTCGATCAAAAAATGTAACAAAAAGTATTGTAGAATACACGTGGAATAAGAAGTTATAATCTATACGACCAGTGCCCATATACTCCATATATATTTGCAGTGATATCAGTCGGCTCTTGCTTGGTTAAATGCTTAAATTTTGATGGTACATTATATTTCCTTATACATGATATATATTTTTAAGCGCATCCCGCACATAGCAGGGTAGGCAGAGGGAACCTAATGTTAAGACAATGCGTTCGCCATTTTTTGACGAATTCTGGCATTGAGTGTCAAGTAGCTGCTGCACAACGCTGCCCTATACCTCGATACCAGATGGAAAAAAATGGAAATGTTAAATATTTTATTTCCTCAAGTGGGAATAGAACCGCGTCCCGAAACACAATCTGACGGACTTACAGTAATGCTTTTTGCCCCTGCGCCATCTACATACTGGCCTCAAAATATATACATATTTTTTTAATTTGAAAAAAAATGCACATAAATGTTTACGTTTTATCTTTTGAACACCGATATATTACCTTTAAAATGCTGTAAAACATGAAGCTTGTTACCTGAATACACAAAAAATAAAAATATATGGAATGAATAAAATCGATGACCTTTAATATCAGTTCGTTACCGAACCAGCATAGTATGAACACCTCAATCAACATACACGTCAGATAAATTGCCATCCATGCAATTTGCATTGGATGACTTCTTGGATTTTCGATCTGTAAAAAAAATGAATATTGGTTTCTTATTAATAAAGTTATAATATACATATCTATAAGTATTAAAAAATTATATTATATAAGAATTAAGGTCATGGCCTAGCGGCGTCGTTTTTGGGTTAAATTTTTTCTCGAAGGGAATGGAATTACTATAATTTTCGAGCTCTGATAATAAGATAAAGTGCAGCGTTGGGTTCAATCACTCAACACACAATGTCTTAAAAATTGGGCAAAAACGTGTAGCGGAGTCTCTTAAAGTTCCTTCTCTTTAGCCTTCTATATGCCAGATACTTCGGAAAAATATAATTAACTTCATTACTTACTTATTTAGCTTCACGCTTTATCCGGGTTTATATAGCGGGGTAGTCAGAGAGACCGGAGCGCGAAACTCTACGGTCTCTACATAGGGGCCGTTCAAGTATTACGTAAGCAGTTTCTTTGCAATTATTAACTAATTAAATCTTAGCACGTTAAAGATAAAACATAAAGATATAAAAATACAAATAATAATAAAAGTATTCATACTGATAAAAACTGGATGCCCACTAAGCAGAGTACCATTACACTTAACATGAATTGCAAGACCGAAGCCAAACTGAACGCACTTTCAATCATTAAAACGTATCTGAAAAGAAAAGTTTATATTCAAATCTAAATAAAATCAGCTTCACGCTGTACCCCGCACACATCAGGATAAGCAGAGCAAACTTCTCGCCGAATTCTGTAGGCATTACGTGTTGAGTGGCGCAACTCAACGCTGCGCTTTGCCTCGACACCAGAGCGAAGAAATGAATATAAATATAAATGTAAATAAATATTTGATTTCCTCGAGTAGGGATCGAACCCACAACCAGTTGATTTTACAGCCATACTTTATGGCCTCCATTAAAGCTTATATTAAATTGACATAAACTACTACAACTATAGTAAATATATATAGTAGGAGACTATAATATTACATAAAGAAAATGCTGTTATACCTTATTATGGAATTATAATGCACGATGCTCTTTTTTAATGTATAGTGTATGTAATGTTTTTTATTTCTCAGTATTCCGGTTCTATTCTGTAAATCTCTTTTACGTTTTCTCTCGGCGAGCACGTCGAAATTACGTAAATTGTACGCCAATATATCTATTTGTCCAACTGAATATAAAAAAAGTCTTTTACAGTATTTTTTACATTTTTAAAGTCACAGTTCACACTTAGGAAAGAAAAATATTATTTATTAAATATTTTGATTTGAACCCGCGTCTCTTTGGAAACCGTCCAACAAACAAGTTAGAACGTATGGCTTAGTTGGTCAGAGTTCTTGGACGGTTCCTAAAGAGACGCGGGTTCAAATCCCGCTACGTTCAAAATTTTATACGTTTTCTTAATAAGTATCTTTTACAGTATTTTGTTCGTTGCGTTTTTAAGATAAAACAAGCTGAGGAGCTAGTTAGTGCGTTTGCTTGATGATAAGACGTGTCCATAAAAAAAATATAGCAGTAATTTCTTCTGTATTTTTAATAACGATATCTTGGTGATCACATTATCTATTATCGAGATCAAATAATCATATCTCGCGTATACGATTCATTAACACGGTACTGTCACTAGTAATCTCAATACCTATTTATGTAAGCTATTTCATAAAAGATAAAATCATTTTTTTTTAACTTCGCTGTATCCAGCATATAGCAGAGTAGGCAGAGGGAACCTGAGACCCTAGTGTTAAGACCGACCTCGTTATCTCTGACAAAGAAATGAAAATGTTAAATCTCCCATATCCTCAAGTGGTAATAGAACCAATAATTTATAGCGTTTACTGTCACACACTAGTGCTCCTGCGCCACGACCCCGACGGACGACGGATTGAAGATACTTTCAATTACATCTTTTAGATTATGCACTATAAAAACAATTTATACATTTTAGTATTATAATATGTAAAATTCATATTTTACAATTATTTTGAATTCATGACTATCTCTTCATCAGCATATTATATCTTATTAAAATCTTAGGGTATACCTACCAAAATATGTAAGTCACCGTGGCGCAGTGTGACAGCATCTAGCTGTAAGCCCTAATGATTGTAGGTTCGTTTCCAACAAGTGGGAATAAATTATTTTCATTTCCTTACTGTGTTAAAATATTTTTTTTTATCAGCTTCACGCTGTATCCCGCACACGGCAGGGTAGGCAGAGGGAACCTAGTGTTAAGACACTCCATTCCCCACTTTCTGCCGAATTCTGGAGGCATTGCGTGTTGAGTAGCAGAACTCGACGCAGCGCTTAACCTCGACACCAGAGCGAAGAAATGGATATATAAATTTAAGTAAATATTTCATCTCCTCGAGTGGGGATCGAACCCACAACCAGTCGGTTTTACAGTCACACCTCGTACCGCTGCGCCACGACTGGCCTCATTCGTTAAAATAAATTTTTGCTATTTAACACGCAAACCCTCTGGTTTGCGGCACTACGCTCTACACGGAGAACATTGTTTCTTGACACTAGACACTTTCTGTCTACCGATACAGCGTGAAGCTAACAAAAATGTTGATGTGATTCATCTAGCTATTTTCTAACTGAGAATTTTAAATTAAACAAAAATATATTAAAAAAACTTAAATGAAACAAATAAACTAAAACTAAATTGTTTTTAAACTAAAAAGCGTCCACATTACATATTAATTTCACAAAGTAGGTGATACAGTGCAATTATTTAGCATATCCGACCACAAATTATTGTTTACAATGACATTTTCCGCTTCATATTATAAATGTGTAACAATACGGACATATGTATGTATGTATGAACATTGTTATGTAGAAACTGGCGTATATAAAATTCTTAATAAAATTATTAAGTGAGCTTATAATCAGTGTATAAATATATATATATATATATATATATATATATATATATATATATATATATATATATATATATATTTATACCCATATATATATATATATATATTCTGTAAAACCCGGAGCTCAACGCCGCGCTTTGCCTTGACTCCAGAAAATTTTGATTTCTTCGTTCTGGTGTCGAGGGCAAAGCGAGGCGCCGAGTTTCGCAACTTAACACGCAATGCTTCCAGAATTCGGTAGAACGTGGGGAACGGAGTGTCTTGGTACTAGGTGCCCTCTGCATACCCTGCTGTGTGCAGGATGCAGAGTGAAGCTGATTTTATTTATAAACATAATAACACGACGTTTTGAAACACGTAGATTTAATTTTATTCTTACAAAAGAATGATTGTCTTTATATGTCATAATATGGTGAGATAAATAATTTTCATAAATTACTCTTGTAACCGATTTTTTCTCTTAAATAAATCACAATATTTATAAAATATTATCCAACAAATTCTTACTAGCAGATGCTATAAATGCGGCCAAAATGGTGTCCATGACGCCATCTATTATGCAAGTTGCGGGCTTATAATATATCTGAAAATAATTTATCATTTAAATAAGTATTTACTTTTGTAAATATTATTTAAAATGTCAATTTATTAGAAATAATAAAATGTATAACGTGTATGATTGCGGTGTTGAGTTCCGCCACTCAACACGTATTGCCTGCCGAATTCAGCGGAAAGTAGGAAAAGGAGTGTCTTGACACTACCTCTGGCTACCCTGCTACATGTGGGACACAATGTGGAGTTTCAAAAATATTATAACGTTTTTTATACATACATGGTGAAGAAAAATTATACCATAAATAGGCGATTTGTAGACATCAAAGAATGGATAATCTACATTGGTGGGCAATATAGCAAAATTCTCTGTGAATGGCATTATAATAGCAACTGTAAATGAAAACGATAATGTAATTAAAAACAATGTAATGTAAGAAAATCTAGCACAGAACTTTGTAACTAAATAAATATTTATTTAAATGTTATAGCACTATGTATATATATATAACTATATTTTATTTAGCGATCTAGTCGTGGCGGAGGGGCACAAAGTGTGACTGTAAACGCGAGGTTGTGATTTCGATTCCCACTCGAGAAAATGAAATATTTATTATTTTTAATTTCTTCGCTGTGGAGTTGAGGCAAACGCGGTGTTTAGTTCCACCACTCAACACGCTATGCTTCCAGGAAATGAGGAACAGAGTGTCTCAACACTAAGTCTCCTCTGCCTATCTTGGTGTATCTAGGATACAGCATGAACTATGTAAAAGAAATAAAAAAGATCTCTTTACCCATCACCGCTCCGACACACATAGTGGAATAGCAGGTCATTATGAAACGCGCTGTTACAATGCTTCTTCTTAGAATCACCCTGTGCTCCCTCTCCTCTGGCTTGAACTCATCACAATGCAAAAAATTCAATAGCTTCAAGATTTTTCTCTTATTCAACCAGAATACAGCGACTTTGAAATATGTATACATTTCACTAAGAAATAAATACAATCTAAAAACAAAAAATATATTGACCAAAAGGTATATTATGTAATACCGAAAAATCTAATATCAGAAGTTACGTAACATTAATTAACTTACCCCTCAGCGATATCCCCGATATTTTCCTGTCGCCTCAGTAAGTAAACAATCTCACCAAAACAAGGCAAGAAGCATACAAGAAAAAGTACCAGAATCGTATATATAAATTGGAACCAGAACCAGATATTCGTAGGTATAAAATTGTAGTACCACATCCCATAAAATTTGAGCCAATAAATATGAATGGCGTGGTATAAGCGAGGGTTCAGATCATCCCATGGATCGATCACTCCATATGGAAGATAAGGTTTTAGGATGTGAAATATGTGATTTCTTTGTAAATGGTTCCTCATTTTCAACACGTCAAAGCTGTGACAGTGTTGCTGTAGCCATTGTTGTTTGATACAAAAAAGATGGATGTCTATTTTAATTAATCCTTGTTATACTGTTAAGTGTCGGCTCTCTTATGTTGCATACTAATATAAATATGATTTAATTTACAATATAAATAGTTTTGATTGAGTTATATCCACCAAAAACTGTGCTGGTATTAGGGTATTTTATAATTATTATTGCTATTTATGTTATAGCTTCAAGCTGTATCCCGCATGTAGCAGGTTAGGCATAGGAAACCTAGTGTCAAGACACTCCGCTCCCCACTTTTCCTCGAATTCAGAAAGCATTTCGTGTTGATTTACGGAACTCAACACCGCGCTTTGTCACATCAGAGCGAATTAATAAAAATATGAAATAGTTCGTTTCCTCGAGTGGAAATCGTACCCCAACCTATCGTATTTACAATCACATTTTGTGCCCCCTGCACCATGACTGGCCACAATTCCCATATTTAATCATTGATAATAATAATTAAAGTAGTATGCAAGACTATTAGTGCGGCAATGTGGCTCGAAATTGGCGCAGCTTATTTAAAAAAGCAAATATAAGAATCCTCTGCAAAGAAAAACTTAATGCAGAAAACTTAACGATGCCCTTTAATAAGAACATAAAAATATTATATAAAATTATGATGTATATATCACGATAGTATTTTTTATTTAATTGAACGCTGTATAAAAATGCATATTAGATTTTATGATGATTATTAGATTTAAGTATATGGGTTCAAGGTGTAACCTTCAGTTCCACCTTAAACATCCGCAATGCTTGCAATTTTAGCTTTAAGCATGAGCTGAGTTACAGTTTTGTCATAATTTTAAGTTCTTATAAATTGAAATATGCCTTCTATATTTTCCATGGCAATAAATGTTACATTTATTTATTTAAAAACAACAAACGATACAATATCAATTTTTTCTCAATCGAGTATAATAATTTAGGCGCTTTTCATAAGTGCTGCTTGTTCTTGTGAAAAGCGCCTAAATTATTATACTCAAAAAGTGATTAGTGAATGCTCACTCCATTTTTCACTTCTAACACTTACTATGGTAATTAAACAAATTTAATACAACATCACCCACTCCCTATTCGCCTTAAAAAGGGTTGATTTAATATGTCTCTGAAAGCAATTATTATAATTACCTTGGAAATCTAATTATTAGATAGAGGAAAATGTAGCGCTCTCTTAAATATGGATAATTGTATTTTCAAAGAGCTTCTTGGAAATTCATAATTTTCGGGCTAAATACAAAACAATTTCTTTTCATAAACATTGTGAAGTAACAAGAAAACTTAGTAATTCACTTTTTCCCAACAAAGGCTTTTAAGCTTTGATGTAAGTCTTACTGTTCTTTAGATCAATTTGATATGCGTAAAGGTTTCACAGCTGTGATTTTGCCCTTTTTTTCATATTTAATTTCAAATTTCGGTCATTTTATTTGTAGTTGTGACGTAATAGGTAAATGTCTGAATGTATAGGCGAAAGGTAGGTAAAAATAAATAAATAAATCAGCTTCACGCTGTATCCCGCACACCGCAGGGTAGGCAGAGGGAACCTAGTGTTAAGACACTCCGTTCCCCATTTTCTGCCGAATTCTGGAGGCATTGCGTGTTGAGTGGCAGAATTCAACGCCGCGTTGGTCCTCGACACCAGAGCGAAGAGGGGATCGATCCCACAACCAGTCGGTTTTATAGTCACACTTTGTGCCCCTACGCCATACAGCGTGCTAAAGTAATTTGATAATAAAATAAATTAATTATTACATTTAGATTATCTTTACTCAACTTGTGAGAGATATATGTTTACAAGAAAAATCTGACGGTTTTAAAATGTTATGATTTGCATAATAGTATTGCACGTATTTCTATACAAGGGAATTATAATGAAAAATTCTCTTTGCGTTCTGAATACAAGAACACTCTGTATAATTTAAAAAAAAAAGGAAAAATCATTCAATACATCTATTAGTTTCTATACTCCTTATTATATAGATATATGTATATTAATATATATCAGAATTAATAGAAAATTTGAGGCCAGTCGTGGTTCGATCCCCACTCGAGGAAATGAAATATTTTTTTAAAATTTATATTTCTGTTTCTTCGCTCTGGTGCCAAGGCAAAGGGCGTCGTAGAATTCCGCCACTCAACACACAATGATTTATTAATATTATAAAAAAAAGGAAAATATCTATTTTTTTTTCAAAGGCACAGCAAAAAAGAACCAAGAATTAAAAACATTCATGATGTCAGTATAGCTCACAACTCTTCCAAACATCCGCCGCTAAGACAAGTGGTCTATTTCCACGCGATACAACGCTATTAATTAGGCAACGCATACGGCCCCGAAGATTGCTATCTGTCAGCGAACACGCGACTGCATGCTCCACTAACCGCCTCAGACGCACTACGAATAAACAGATCACGATAAGAAACCACAGTGTAATGTTGTAATTGAGAGATATAATACTTTTTTTTTATTTATTTAGCTTCACGTTGTATCCTGTACTTAGCAGGGTAAGCAGAGGGAACCTAGTGTTGAAACATTCCTTTCCTATTAAGATAATTTCGGTCTGTCGCCACTTTCTCCGACGAATTCTCAAGGAATTGGATGTTGAGTTGTTGAACTCTCCGAGCTTTACCTCGTTACCAAAATATTTAACATTTCTTTCCACTAAGTGGGAATCGAACCCACAACTATCGCGCTTACAGTCGTACGCTTGAACCCATGCCCTAAGACGATGTTAAGGATCTGTTCGAAACTAAGTAAATCTATTAAGAACGTATCAATAATATAATATTGAAACATATATTAGTAGTACTAAATCACAATTTAATTTAATCAGCTTAACGCTATATTGTAATCTGTGTTCGGAAGTAGTAGTAGTATCTTAACACTAGTTTCCCTCTCTCTAAAGGAAACCTAGTGTTAAGACACTACTTTCCCCACTTTCCGCCGAATTCTGGAGCCATTGCGTGCTGAGTGACGGAGCTCAACGCCTGCCTCAACGATGCCTAAAAGCAAATGGAACGTAAATTACATTTGTACGTATTCATATATAATATGTACATAACATATAAGATAGAAACTGGTAAGTTGAAACGCTTGCCAGTTAGCTAAAACGACACACGTGCTTCTGCCTGTCTTGTACGTGACCATTGTGGTTGACATACCAGTCTTTCTCCTATTTTAGGGATAAAAATGAAATGTCCAGCCAGCTGCCTTGTCCTTTTTCATTAGACATTTCAACATTTTTTAAAATGGTATTCCACACTAAATAAAGAAATATATTTAGTAAAACGTATAACAATTTTAAAATAGCGGGACTCAAATTCAAAGTTAGAACCTGATATGGATTTTTCTTAGTGATAGCGCTCCTGAATATATTTGCTTTTACTCGTATATGCCATTTAATAAATTACCATAATTAAATTCATTTTTAAACAAATAATAAATTCTTTTTAACATCTTAATGTTATAGTGTGAATGTATAAAAAAATAATTGCAAGAGTAATCATAAAATATATTTAAATATTATTTTTTCTTTAAGTTCACTGGTGTCGCGATATATCAAAAGATTTGGGTTACTCAATGACAGATGAAATCTGTTTTATTTAACCACTTTAAATAAATTAAATTATTTATTTTATTCAGACCAAATATTAAAGAGAAATTAAATTTTAATGAAAAGAGAGGCATGTCCTCTCTTTTCATTAATAATAATATTAATATATATAGCTAATATTTAAATTATTAATTATCTGTAACTAAACAGTCATGAATTCTGCCACTCAACACGCAATGCCTCCAGAATTCGACGGAAAGTGCAGAACGGAGTGTCTTAACACAAGGTTCCCTCTGCCTAGCTTGCTGTGTGCGGGATACAGCGTGAAGCTGATTTCTTTTCTATCTATTGTAACAAATTATTATTGTTATCTTTACATTATTTTTATAACTTTTTCTTAGAATTAAGGTGATAAGCGAGTGTTTAAAAAAAAACGCAAATTACAATATATATCTTAGTAGTTAGTTATCTTCGTATTTATTGTAATTTGTGAATAAGTTCAATCTAAAGTTAGAAGTTAGAAGTGCATTATTTACATTATACCATAAAAGTATTTAAATTCTTTCAGTAAAGTAGTAAGCAATATACTTATCGAACAACTACTTCAGTGACATAAAAATACAAGAGGAATTTGATGCAAATGCATTGTGCACAAGAAAGAGGTTGCTTTTAGAATATTAAAGTCGAGGTGTTTGCTGCGCTTTTGCGATATTAATAACTTATGTTTTGAGTAGCGACTCTTATAGACAAACTATTATTTCTGTGCCTAAGTAAAACGAATAGGGCTTATATAAATTGTTGTATGATTTACATATTAACAAAAAAAATGTTTTATTGCATTCATAAATATTTTGAAGGTTAATAATATGAATCTACAGTAGATTCGTTCGTTCAGAGTTCTGTAGCTCAATGGATAAAAACTGAACCCTTATAGACTCACTTTGTTATCACTTTTTATATCTATCTATTAGTCTGTCAAAACCATTTATCACTTTCTATATTTATTTATTTAGCTTCACGCTGTATCCCTAGCGGGGTAGTCAGGGAGAACGGAGAGAGAAATGCTACGGTCTATCACTTTCTTTATTTTTTTCTTCACACTTGCAAAATCAGGTCAGACACATCGAACTGAAATAAATAACATATATCCAGGTCTACGATCCCTTGGAGCACAGAAAAAAATTAAGATTCTAAGTCAGCGCATTCAAAATATACAAGCGTTTATGGCATTATGTAACATTTTTGCTTTATTTTAGATGAAATTCGTGGCGCAATCAAAACCTATAGAGTACTTCACAAGGAGCTACAATTGCGAAATTTAGCAAGAAGGGATAACTTACAATACAAATAAAGGAAAAAAGAAAATTTACATGTATTTCTTAGAAAAAAACCCTTACAGAGTAATATTTGTAGTTCGTTTTATACAAAATATGTGCATACGATCACAAAATTATTTTTGTCAACTTTTATAAATTATACTTCTTGTTGACGTATAATTGTATATTCATGAAATTTGTATGGAACCCTCAGTGGACGAGTTCGACTCGCACTTGACCGGTTTCTTAAATTTATTTTTCCGCACATTTTACTAAAATATATTTTCTTGAAAAAGTTAATAACTAGTAATATTCAGAGAATCTCACATACTAAATTAAAATTCAAGCAAAAATGTCCGAGCATTAAATGCAAAAGGAAGTAAAAAGGAATTAAAAGAATTTGCTATACAATATAGTTTTAATTAATTATTTTATAAAAATATGATAAAGGGCAAAGATAATTCTAAAAAATTTACATAACATTCTTATTATTTTACACTAAACATACTTAAAAAAGTTTTAGAATACAAATGATAATGTATAGTGGTTATATCGTTTTATTTGTACAATGGACTCAGTTCTACTTTTGAAGATCTTGACATTTTTGACACAAGGCGAGCTCTGTATCTGAAGCCCGCTTATGGTTGTGTTAGTAGATAGTGTTCTTAGATATAAAAACATTTTTACGTTATAATATTCTATTGTGATTGCCAGGTCTTTATATTTGATGTCGAGCTCGTTTTGCAGAGTGGTTTGAAATCTTTGAAGAGTTGCTGTCCTATCTGGGCTTGGTGTTCCATTTTTCAACAACAACAAAAACTAATGTTTGCACGATATTTCCGCATCGATTGGACTTTTCTCTTCAATGTTCCACTTTAATATTATATTCCCGGAGAATGTCACTACAGTACCGTAAAAAATCACTATTTTTCTATAGACCATGTATACAAATATTACTTAAAGTATATATTTTTTGAAAATGTATTTGCTGAAGCCGTCTCGACCGTCAAGTCAAAGACGTCTTGGCGCAGAATTTGTGATAAATCCTTAAACTCTGCGCTAAGACGATTTTGACTTGACGGGTTTGACTGTAACGGTTGTGGGTTCAATCTCTACTCGAAGAAAAAAAAATCAGCTTCACTTTGTATCCCGCACACAGCAGGGTAGGCAGAGGGAACCTAGTGTTGAGACACTCCGTTCCCCACTTTCTGCCGAATTCTGGAGGCATTGCGTGTTGAGTGGCAGAACTCACCGCCGCGCTTTGCCTCGACACCAGAGCGAAGAAATAAAAATATAAATTTAAATAAATATTTCATCTCCTCGAGTGGGGATCGAACCCACAACCAGTCGGTTTTGCAGTCACACCTCGTGCCGCTGCGCCACGATTGGCCTACTAAAAGAAATAAATAAAATTATTATTTATTAATATTTTCATTGCTTCACTCGTGGCGTTGAGTGGAGCCGTCACTAGCGTTGATTTTAGCCACTCAAAACGCAATGCCTAGAAAGATTCAGCGGAAAGTGAAAAATGGAGATTTTAACATAAGGTTCCCTCTGCCCATGCTACGTGCAGGATATAGCGTGAAGCGTTTTTTTATTTATAGGCAAAAATAAGATATAAGAGATTAATATATTAAATGCCTCAAGGTTTCTATATGATCGTTACTTGCAGCTAATTCAGTGACAGGTGCAAGCCAAGTCACACTTACTGGGTATTTGCCGGGATAAGTAACGCTAGTTGGCTCAGATCCAATTCAGTTCACGAAGGAAAATCTTTAGCAATAGAAAATTGAAATTATTTTCGAGAGCCTCAAGTCTTATTATATTTTTAATTAACAAATTAAAAAAATGTAATAAAATTTGCAGTACACAAATACAAAAAAATACAAAATACTTACTATATAAATCCTATAAAACATTATAAGACATTAATTAAAATAATTTATTAGCTTCTTTTATTTATTTAGCATAAAAAAGAATAGAGCTCTACCTATCCTCCTTTATGTGAAGTTAATTAATTAGAAAACTTACCTTTACGCTTTTTATCCCTAACGAGAGAGAACGGAGCGCCAAACGCTACGGTCTTTTCATACTTATTGCGCCTCGTCCACTGTCATTAATTTCTTCATACATCCCTTCCTTCTTATTCCTTCTGATACTGCTACTGTGTTTCCGAAGGTCAACCGAGGTCTGCCCCTACCTCCATTACAACTTTTTCATCATAAATCTTTTTCGCCATTCTATCATTACTCATTCGTTCGACGTGCCCAAACTAGCTAAGCACGTTCTTCTTCATTCTGTGTATCTTTTCATTGCGGATTCGATCAACTAAGCTTACTCCGCATATCTTACGAAGAGATTGCATCTCCACAGCATTCATCTATCTTTCATTCTTCTTTTGTAATACCCACGTTTCGCTGCCGTATAACAGCGTCGGTACCAACACTGCATTGTGTACGGCCAAACGCGCAGTTGTGCTGACGTTTCGCCGTCTCATCAATGTAGCTAAGGTTCCGTTAACCTTGTTACCGGCAGCTATACGCCTTTTCACATCCATGTCGTATCTTCCATCTCTACTGAAAAATTGATAATTACTTAATAATTAATTAATTTCACGCCGTATCCCTTATATGTATGAATGTATTTAATGTATTCTCTTTTAATTTTGTTCGCTTTGGTAGCAAGTAAAAGCGTGAGTTCACGCAATTTCTCGTAATTAGATGGAAAGTGTGAAACTCAATCTCTTAACACAAAGTTCCCTGTGGAACCTGAATCGTGAAACAATATTTTAAAATTATATTCCGAATTTCGATGTAGGCACAAAAACTTAGGAATGAGATATTCTATATCTCCCATATACATAGAATATCATACAGTTGATTCACAATGATCGCATTGGAAAGGGTGGGGGTGGAGTGGCGATCTACCTGCGATCTCATATTTCCTTTAGTATTGTTAGCTCGTCCATTCAACCTCCTCCTGCCGACTCAGCTGAACATCTGTTAATTGAGGTACTTATGTCTCATACGAGAATTCTCTTAGGTGTTTTTTATAGCCCTTCTCCTCTTAATAACTACTTTATTTCTTTGGAAAACCTGTTAGAAGAAATGCTACCCTTATATAGCCACTCTATCCTAATGGGGGATTTCAATACGTGCTTATTAAAAGATGATACTCGCAGTAAAAAACTTTTAACGATTACAGAATCATGTAATTTGCACATACTTCCCCTTTCTGCTACTCACGTCTCCCCTGGCTGTAATCCCTCTCTACTTGACCTAATAATGGTATCATCTACAGATTTCGTTTCAAAGCATGGACAGTGTCCTGCTGATGCTTTTTCCTTTCATGATCTTATCTATCTCTCTTATAATATTCGTCCTCCTAAAAATAAATCAAGAATACTTCTGCGTCGTAATTTTGGTGGTATGGAT
>JAATLQ010036433.1:23824-38221 GCA_013421005.1 Heliconius erato x Heliconius himera | reverse complement strand
GTCACGTGTCACGACGTGGCGAGAGGCGACATGCGTGACGTAAACCTACCTCTTGACGCACATTTCAATATACAATAAATAATTAAAATATAAAAAAAATATTGGTATATAAATAATTTCCGAACTGCTCTTTTAGATTAGTAATGTCTAGACTGTAAAAGACCAAAATGTGTGACGTTTTTAAACATTGTTTATAAAATTCTTCTTAGACAATTTTAAAATAAAAACTTAAATTAAAAACTATAGTAACCTTTGAAGAATGATAATTAAGATATTAGCCATATTTAAAAAAAACTTTATAATAAACGCATTTTCAAAAGTTTTATAATTTTGGCTGCATAAAAAATTACAAAGTAATAAGTAAATTCAAATTTACTTTTTCCAGGCACTAGACGCTCAACATCGTAAGGCAATAGCCGACATGATCCACGAATTATCAGCATCAGCTCAATTCATAACAACAACTTTCCGACCGGAGCTGCTCGAGCACGCGCACAAGTTCTACGGCGTTAAGTTCCGTAACAAGGTGTCTCACGTCGAGTGCGTCACCATCCACGAGGCAAGAGACTTCGTAGAGGACAGTGCTACGCATGCGTAGTTTGTGTACCACACGCATACATGTGAACAGGTGATTGTTACATTGTTCATACACTCAAACATACACACAAACATACACATACAGGTACTAGACGCATCTCCGCTATACGCACTCTATATACATGTGTACAGATATACTATTGGATGATCATGTGTATACGAATAAACACACGCAAGCTCTTACACACACACACACACACACACACACCATACTTGTGCGAATATATACAAAATATCACGCATATGTGCTACTACAAATACAATTTGATTTATTTAAAATGTAATGAAGATTTGTAATGATTAATACAGCACACGTTAAAGTTATAATCTCATATAAATAAAAAGTAGTATTTTTAATTTTGTCTTATTATATTTTTAATTAATTAATTTTTATCTGTTACAGATTAATTATAAACTAGATGGTGTTGGAGCTGCACGTAAATATTTAATTTATGTGTTAAAGAAGAACATTTCATTAGAATTCACAAAATAAACAACAGATAAAAATTACAATATTTTTTTTCTAAAATGCACCTTATTTTATTATTTTATATAAAATAATAAAGGTGCATTTAATATATAAATATTTTATGATGAAAGCATAAAATAATAAAAGTTTTCAATTTGTCTATGAAATGTTTTTATATAGTGATGTTGTAATTGCCATAATTCGGACCCATAACATACATACATAATTAATTTAAAAAAATGGGTTTGAAATGTAACTTTTAAAAAATGCATTATAACATCTCTAATTTTATTAATATTTTTAGAACATTTTTTAAGGAATATTTGATTGTTTTATTATATCTTAGTGATATTGTTGAAGTGAGTAAGCGTAAAAGATTTTTTGTTTGGGAGAAAGTTAGAAACGTTTTTGTTGAAATTTAAATGATAAATAAATAATACATACCGGAATTAATAAAAGTTTCAATGCAATATTTAAAATAGTTACAAAATGACTACAACTATAAAATTACAAATGACCTTTTAATCTACTATAACGTTTGGTTTAACAATGACGTTTTTGCACTTTTGAAATTTTGGAGGAGACACGAGACATTGATTTGTTCATTAATTGATTTATATAATCTATTTTGTTTTTAAATTACATTTTTTTTGTATTCCACATATAGCAGGGTGGGCAGAAAGTACACAGTGTTAAGACAGTGTTCCGCTCTATTTTTCCCTGAATTCTCGAGGTATTACATGTTGAGTGGCGGAACTTAACGCTACGCTGTGAACAGAAAGACTCGACTTTCATTGTTGCACCAAATTAAGATTAGCAAAAGTGGCCTTTAATAATAAAATAATGTACAATTGGCTTACATATTTAAATATATGAGCCAATTTATATATTAAAATACTTATTAATAAGTCGGGTAATAATATTTTTTTGATGTCAGTCGTAGCGCAGGGGCACAAGTGTGAGTTTGATCCCCACTCGAGGAAATGTAATATTTATTCAATTGTATATTTTCATCTCAGCTCAGCTCTGGTGTCGAGGCAAAGCGCGACGCCATGATTCGTCGGAAAATGGGGAACGGAATACCTTAACACTAAGTTCCCCTTGTCTACCCTGCTGTGGGATACAGCGTGAAGCTGATTTATATAATTTATAATATTGAAATTTCAACATGTATTTTTTTATTTTGTAAGTTTTTGATAGGTAAGCTTTATATTGACATTTCTTATTTTAGATATATAAATTTCAACACAAGCTATTAATAAATATTATGAAAAAAAAAGTTTTTTTTTGTAACTATCCTATTCTCTGTAAACTTCTGCAATCATCATTAAATATTTTTAATATATTCAAATTTAAATACATGACATAATTTTACAACATCCAAGTTTTAAATTATGTTAATTCAATATTTTTTATAGTATTTTAATTCTAACTAAATGTCATGATAATTTGTTCTACTCCCACTATCGACATTTTATATTTTCATTTCTCTAGTCCGACTTGTGACTTGTGTACAAGTACAACGTTAAATCCCGCAATCAATCAAATAAAAAAATCGATAACTCCTATTAGATCGAGATCCCCTTGCTTAAATCTGTAGGGATCAGTAATTGTAATGAAAGTTATATTTAAGAATGATACATGATAGTAGAATAGATTACACTAGGGTTGCCTAAAAGAATCCTGCCGCAATCACCTTTAATTAATGTTTTTCGTAACTCGTTTTTGGAGAAAATTGCACTCATATGTTTTTTTATGTGAATCGCACATCGATTTCAGCAAGAGGATCTTAGGCCATATTGTATAAAAAAATTTAATATGATAAAGGCCGTCGTGGCGCAGGGGCACAAGAGTGTGACTGTAACCCGACGGTTATGAGTTGATCCCCACTCGGTGGAATCAGCTTCACGCTATATTCCGCACACGGTAGGGTAGACAGAGAGAACCTAGTGTTAAGACATTCCGTTCCCTACTTTCTGCCGAATTCTGGAGGAAAAGCGTGTTGAGTGGCAGAACTCAACGCCGCGCTTAACCTCGACACCAGAGCGAAGAAATGGAAATATAAATTTAAGTAAATATTTCATCTCCTCGAGTGGGTATCGAACCCACAACCAGTCGGTTTTACAGTCACACCTCGTGCCGCTGCGCCACGACTTTCCTCAACTCCCTCAATTGACTCGATGGAATCAATTATTATTTATTAACATTTTCAGTTCTTCGCTCAGGCACCTAGGCAAAAGCCGGCGTTGAATTACAACACTCAACACGCAATGCCTCGAAAAATTCAGCGGAATTTGGGGAACGGAGTGTCTTAACACTAGGTTACTACTCTACCTACCTACCCTGCTGTGTGTGGGAGGGAAACAGCATGATGCATTTTTTATATTAATATTATTTAGATAAAGGTAAAATAAAAAACCACATTTAAGATAAAATTTTATGTTTATTTACAACATTTAGAACAAATATCACTCATATTGTCCTCCTTTGCAACACGCTATTGCTTTCGATGCCTTATTTTATAATTCAAATCAAAAAAATAATGTAGTATGATATGTTCGATAATTTATTAAAAAATATATAAAACGAAGTGCATATAATCAATACCATAGACAACTATTAGATAAAATATAATTAAATTTTATTTGACAATCCGTTTTAAGTTTGAGACTGTCGTAGCATAATTCGTTTTTTAGCTGTACGTTGTATCACTCGCATAGAAGGGTGAGCAGAGGAAACTATTCCGTCTCATTAAATCATTCCTTTCCCTATTAAGACACTACCGTTCTTCACCTCCGCCGAATTCTGGAGGCATTGCATGTTGAGTGGCGAACTTCAACCCTGAACTTTGCCACTTTGTTACTACAGCGAGGAAATGAAAATATTTCATTTTCTCAAATGTGAATCGAACCCTGAACCTGTCGCGCTTACAGTTGCTCGCTCGTATCTTGTGCTACGACTGGCCTCAAGTAGAGTTATACTATGCTATATGGGCAAAGCGTGAAGTAAAAAAAGTGTTTGCTCGGTTACGTTTTATATATTTTTTTTGTCTTAAAAATAAATTTGATAGCCAATGTTTGAACCTATAAAGACTATTTACTATTTATATATATTTTATTTTATTATTTTTTGTTTGGGCAACGCATTGTGCCACGATTATTATTATAAGAAATATAATATAACCATATTTAACAGATAATACAACCAGACCTTGTAGCTTCAATAGCTTCAAACAATTCCATCTTCATAATTGTATTTTATTAAGAAGAATATAATGTAAATACATGGAGCTTAAATAACGGAAATAATATCATAGAATCAAACTATTTTAACCATCAATAAAATAGTTATAAATAAATTATACGAATAAAAATTTTAAATTCTGCTACGTTTTTTGTCTTGAAATATATTTATAATTCTATAGTCCTGTTAATAAAAAATATTCAAATAACAAAAAATTGCCCATTTAAAGAACTGCTGTCTCTGAAATGGTTATTTTTAGGAAAAAATATATAATAGATAAATTTTATAAATTTTCCGTTTATCAGAAAAAAATAAAAAATCTAAAATGTTGGCTTTCATCCTTATGGAACATTTTTAGTATATATGATATAAAATACCAATAGTGACATTTTATTTGTTATAATGTAACATGACCTCCAATTTTTTTGTTATTTGACCACTATTTTTAAAGTTAAATTGACCTGCTACTAAAAATGTGACACAATGATGACAAAAATTATCAATATTTAAAAGATTAGCAAATTAACGAGTAAATAGTAAAACATTTTATAAATAACAAGCACGAAATTCCAAGTTAACAATAAACTTAAGTGCTAATCTAGTTAGAACTAGAAGATATAAAAATCTATACAAACACACATTAAAAAATCACAAAGGCACGCTATCACAAACTTTAGAAAACAAAATTATTAAAAAGCAATGGAAATGCATTAATCTTGCAAAGTATTTGATTAAAAAAAATAAAAAAAATCAATCACAAACGCGGTTCTTTTCCGCATTTAGCCCATAATAAACATTTGTTCGTCCAAGAAAATCCACTGCCAAGTAAAAATCCAGTTAGCACATTTTTCAGTGTAAATAAATATTATTTGTTATACTAATAATAAAGATAATATTATTTGTTTTGAAAAACTAAAAATACGCCTTGGTTTGGGAAATATTTTTAAGGTATATTTTCGACTTCCATCCTCAGGTCTCGTTCTCCAGGTGTAATGAATAAAATGTATCAAGAAGAATCTAATTAATCTAAATTCTTGATAGTATTACTGCTATGACTGTGACTACAAAATAAATCTACATTTATAATAAATTCGGAACTGATCGGTGTCTATACACGGAAGATATACGAGAAGTGATTTATTTAATATAACTTAGGAAAAATTGTATTAAATGAATCACTTAAATACAATAAAAAAATGGTTAGGTTTTCACTTTGCAGTGGGCAAATATTAATCCTTTATAACTATTAGTAAATCCTGTTTTTTTTTTCAATATAATTATCTTGATATGAAATATTAATAAGTTTCGCTACTTAAGATAGAACCAAATTCTTACATAATATTTTGTATAATATTATTATTATAACAGCAGTATTATAGAAATAGTCTTATTATTAAATTTTAAAAATAAATGTGGCAGTTTGTTAAGTATGACGCCTTTGAGGCCTTAAAAATGAACATTTCATCTAATCGAAATTAAAAAATACAAAGAATTGAGGACTGTTCAACACTTATAAAAAAACTAACAAAATATCAAAAATCATTGATATATTAAATTAAACACATAATCTGACATTATCTAAAAACTATCAAAAGTTAAAAAAAAGTATAATATAATACATTGCATATAAAAACGACCTTCAATAAAACTAAAGAAAAACCCAAACACAATCAGACATTATCTTAAAATATTAAAAAAAAAGTACTATAAATAATAATGCTATAATTTTCTTAATGGAACTGCATATGGAGAGTTCCAATCTCTTTCAAAAACCTCCACTAATTGAGTTCTAATATCAACAAAATTAGTGTTATTATCTATAGTATTGTTGTTGGGAAAGTTATTGTTGTTATTGAGAACGTTATTGTTGTTATTGAAAAAGTTATTGTTGTTATGTGAATTATAAACGAATGCAGCTCCGGCGGTATCGACGAAGTAGTCCCCGTACCAGTTGGAAGTAGAAATGTATGCAGTTTTGTCAGTGACCATATATTTGTTGTGGTTGACGCGCGCGAAAGGAATTTTGTCTTGTTCAGGCGTCGATGGGACTATGAAGCGTCTCTGTTCGAATAAAATAATAATTAATATTGTTTTTTTTTACCATATACGCTGAAAAATATTGGTACAATAAACAAAAATATGTAATATAACAAAACTTGAAGTCATCGGTGCGGAGCAGGACAACGCCTGACTGTAAACGCGTCGCCATTCGAGGAAATGAATCAATTTTACTCCTCTGCTCTGGTAAGCCAAAGTGTGGTGTTGAGTTCCACTAGCAGTGTTTTGAATTTTTGCGGAATGTAGATAACGGAGTCCCTTGACACTACGTCTGGACACTATTTACAAAACTAACGGCTTCGCCCGCATACCATCTATAATCATTTTAGTATGCTGCATTTGCCAACAGCAACACATTCAATCACGAACAACTTGTTTTCATAATTCTCAGAAAGTGCAGCACTACGTGGCTGGGTGTTGAATTATTTTAAATATACATCTTCTCGTAAAGTATACATCCAAGCCACATAATATAAAAGCCGAAGCTTATCTTTGTAAAATTTTATTAATGATGGAATAACTTTCGCTCGTAAATTTCAATATCCATGTCAAATAAAAATCGGTGATATATCAAGTTGCAATTTTCAATTATTTTTTGTCACATCCTTTCCCTTATTGTGACTTATTTATAAGTAAAGTAAATTTTATTAGTAGATTTCTTTTCTCTATGACATAATATGATGGCATTTTAATCCACTTGGTCAGTGTTTAACTATGAACTCCATGATTTCGAGTTAACCATCCCAAATACATTTATGTGTTTAGTAAACTCATTTACTAACTTTGGTAACACAAAGTGTTTGATTGGTTCCGCCAATTATCACACATTGTTTCTCAATAGCAGAAAAAAATTGAAAAACGGGGATAAAATATCTTAAAAGTACAGTTTTCTTAACAAAATTTAACTACTATAATAAAAACACACATACAACTTGTAAATCCACCCTTGGGTAAGCCTCCCTCAAAGAAGACAGCGACGCCAAGAAGTGATCCTCGGCGGTGCTGGAGTGGCGCCACCAGCTTATGAGGAGGCGCACTTTGACTCGAGCCTCCAGCGCCGCGCGACGTAGTGCGTCGTCGATTTTAGGCCAAAACCTTATAGGAAATTATGAATATTTATTTATTACCGACAGAAGCCAGTCGTGGCGCAGCGGCACGAGGTGTGACTGTAAAACCGACTGGTTGTGAGTTCGATCCCCACTCGAGGAGATGAAATATTTATTTAAATTTATATTTCCATTACTTTGCTCTGGTGGCGAGGTTAAGCGCGGCGTTGAGTTCTGCCACTCAACACGTAATGCCTCCAGAATTTGGCAGAAAGTGGAGAACGGAGTGTCTTTACACTAGTTCTCTCTGCCTACCCTGCTGTGTGCGGGATACAGCGTGAAGCTGATTTGATTTATTTTTTTTAATTTGCCGACAGATTTCAGTAGATAGTTTATATAAAAATGTATAGTTCTACTTTTTTATTACGGCATTTCGAATGTGCTTTAAAATATTAAAATATCAAAGGTCAAAAAGTTGTTGTCGATTATCGTTTTTATCAGAAGATAGGTTCAATCTAGTTTAAGTCTGACCTAGAGATATACTTTACAGTTTTTTTTAGTTTCAAGATATATACCAGTTGCCATTAAGGACACTTCTGTCCCCAGTAACTGCCGAATTCTAGAGGCATTGCTCTCTTTGACACTGTTGACTAGTGGAACTCAACGTCGTGCTTTCCCTCGTTACCAGGGCCAGAAAACGAAAGTATTAAATATTTTATCTCCTCGAGTGGAAATCGAACCCACAACCTATCGCGTTTATAATTGCGCGCTTGTGCTATTACTGATGACCGCTTGTGGCCTCCATTTTAATACTAACATTCTATTTCCTAAACATTAGCAATTCTTAATCGAACTAAGGACTGCTTATGGTAAATAGTGAATACGCAGGTTCTAGCCAAGATAACTTTGGACCATTACTTCAGTAGGTACGCCCCGATCTCGAGTCAACATTAATGAATACTCCTAGTATATTGACCGCTACGTATCTATCGGAACCTTATATAGAAGTATATTTAAGATAATCGTCGTGACACAGGGACAAGTATGAAAGCGACGGTGAATTATTATTTCATAATATTTTCATTTCTCCACTCTGGCACCCAGGCATATTTGCCTGGGCTATTGCCCGGAGTTGAGTTCCGCCACTCAACACGCAATGTCTGGAAAACTTCGGCGGAAAGTGGCAAACGAAATGTCTTAATACTAGGTTCCCTCCGCCTACTGTGCTGTACGCGATACAGCGTGACGCTGATTTATTTATTTTTTCTTATATTTAAAACAAAATATATATTTACTTAAGTTGAGGCGAATAAACAAGCACAGGTCCGTAGTCCATAACGGAGACGTACACAAACTCCTCCGCGGAATGGATGATATCAACGATCGCGTCGTCGTCGTTGGTGCGTCCCGCCGGGCTCAGGGGTGGAGGGGAACTCTGAAATTAACAATAAGTAATTATTGTTGATGTTTTTTTTTTGAAAACTTGGTAACCAAGATGTTCAAATCCATCCATTTGAACCTCTTGGTTGCCAATTTTTCATGCCTAACTGTGAAATTATATAATAAAAATGTAAATGTTAAGGCTTTTTTTACAGTTACAGGCTTTTTCCCGTAGAGTGCGTTATACAGGGTTCTAAAGGAATTGCGTGTTCAAAGCCGCGGTTTGCCTCGACACCAGAGCGAAGTAATGAAAATATTAAATGTTTCATTTCCTCGAGTCGGAATCGAACCCATAACCTGTCGCGCCTCTGCACCACAAGTGCAGTAGATATATTAAGCACAAAGTATATAACAAACCAACTATCTAAAGCCTTTAAAAGCATTGTAAACACTAGATGTGTCAGTCAGTTAGTTAAGGTCACTCGCTCACAGATTGTTGTAGCTTTTAACCGAACTCAAACACTTTCCCCCAGTGTACAAACAATGGTGACATTTGAGTGACCTCCTATGGACAGATTTATAAAACACAAAGAAACTTTTACTTATGCGTCTGAAAGCTTCTAAGGTAACCCGTATATAGAGAATCATATTTTTTCACATTTTTTTACTTCATGCACAAATCACAACATTTCATATGGGAATGTACTTTTAATATTAAAATAATAGATAGGCGTTTTTTTAAATATGAATGTTTTGCGTAAGTATAAATTTATCATTACTCTGTCTATCCTGGTTTATGTAGGATAACAACGTTAAGCTAACAAACTCGCGTTAAATAATTCAGGACATCTACCTTATATAAATATTTAATTCATGGTAAATCTACTTTACTCAAGTAATTGCTAATGCTATAGCATCTATACATATCTACATATTAGTCCAACGATACTAGACGCCCGTATCGCAATTGCTATAATACCATTATACGAAATTAAATTATAACTTTTTATTACTTATATTTATTGAAACAAAATAAAATCCAAACGTATTTCACATAATACTGTATACAAATATAAAACTGAATGAATATTTACCTCTTTCTTGTGTTGCATTTAAATTTGTGAATGTAGACGGTTATTTATGTCTATTAAGCTATTTAATTGTTAAAATTTAAAAAGAACGTGAAAACTGAATGAATTAAAAACTGAATATTTTTTAGTACAATATTTCACGAATGCGTAGTACAAAATTCAGCAAGATATTTCATTTAAAATATCACACAGCTAAATTGGGCGGAAAGTGTGTAACGGAGTGTCTTAACACTCTCTGCCTATCTCGCTATATACGGGATTTATGTATATCCTGCCACCACATATACCACCACCATCGTATACCTACTATAGTAAATAAATCGATTGGGGATCGAACCCACAACCAGTCGGTTTTACAGTCACATATTATGCAACTGCGCCACGACTGGCCTCTATACCTACCTACTATAGTGAAGCATTGTTTTTATTTTTATTAGCAAAACAGCAATATCAAACAGTTTCGAAATGTATTTTATAACAAAATCTCACTTTATCATAAGTTAAAGTGTAAAACGTTAGGCTAACGCCACTAGTAATTCTAATACAACCATATTATTTATTAGGCGTAGTGTTACGAGCACCGAGTTTGATTAATGCGAGTATCGCGTGCACTTATGCGCCTTTTTTTCTACTCCAACAATGCATAATCTGCTTAAGTTATTAATAATAATTTATTCAGTGTACATTCGAATAATCAATAATTTAATTTGAAAATTTTCACATTTTTTTTATAAATGTTACGACATTAAGCTAATAACTAATTATTTAACTTTTACTTTACTTTTTAGAGGCCAGTGGTGGCGCAGTGGCACGAGGTGTGACTGTAAAACCGACTGGTTGTGGGTTCGATCCCCACTCGAGGAGATGAAATATTTACTTAAATTTATATTTCCATTTCTTCGCTCTGGTGTCGAGGTTAAGCGCGGCGTTGAGTTCTGCCACTCAATACGCAATGCCTCCAGAAATCGGCAGAAAGTGGGGAACGGAGTGTCTTAACACTAGGTTCCCTCTGCCTACCCTGCTGTGTGCGGGATACAGCGTGAAGCTGATTTTTAATTTGATTTTTAAACTTTTACTTTAAATATAAAAAAAAACAAACAACCTTTCAACGAAAGAAAAAAATCTAAAAGACATTTCAACAAGAAGTTAAAATAATTACATTGATAATTAATTTAAGCATTTTAATAATAAAAATATTCATTTGCATTGTCCTTAAATGATCTTAAACTAGCAAACAAAAAAGAATAGTAATAAAAAAAAAACGTAGGTGACATGACGTGTGAAAATTATTAATTTTTTTTTTAAATTTATCTGAAAATTGACATAATTTGACTAGCATAAATGACACTTCAATTTACGAGCGACTGTAAAAAAGTTACAAGGGCATAGAAATGATCATTGTAAAACTTATGCTATAGAAAACTTAGATCGTTATGAAACTTTCGAAGCCTTTAAACATTAACGAACTACAATGTTGTGAAAATTATTTGTCAAGATTCTAATATTATCATCATCAGTCTTCAGAAAATATATTTCTAGAATAAATTATATTGCTTTAGATCTATTATTTACTACAGACTAGCCCGCAATTTCTTTAGCTTGAACTATGTAAGTATTTACTAAATAATCTGAATTACTTGTATGTTCCAATAACATTATCATTCAATAGACAATATCTATCTATCTATACATCAAAAATTTAAGTTGCAGGTTATTCAATTGTTAAAATTAAATTAGCTTCACGCTGTATTCTGCATACACCAGGGTAGGTAGAAAGATTTAGTGTTAAGACACTCCATTCCCCATTCTCCGACGAATTTTTCTAGGCATTGCGTATTGAGTGGCGGAACTCAACGCCGGGCTAGTACTTTGCCAGAACGAAAAAATAAAAATATTAATAAATAACAATTAATCCTCTCGAGTGGAGATCGAACCCACGACCGTTGTACAAAATACTTTACATTGATATGACTTTTTTATTTACGAACTAAATGAAATAAAACAAACACTAAATGTTTAGGTTGGCCCTAATACAATAGTAAACTGCGTTTAAATCGGTTCAGTTCAGATTTGCATGCACAAACGTACAGACTAACAGACAAATATTTTAAAATTCATTGTTTGCGGTTCTCTTAACCTCTAATAGTAGATTTTATCATTTATTTTCCATGTACAGACAGCGATCAGTTACAATTTAATTATACATATGTTTTTGATAAAGGAGTGACTGTACAAATTATCTGAACGTTTCGAAATATGTACATAAGTAAAGTGGCGTGGCGTGGCGCAGAGGCACGAAGTGTGATTGTAAAACCGACTGTTTGTGGGTTCGATCCCCACTCGAGGAGATGAAATATTTACTTAAATTTATATTTCCATTTCTTCGCTCTGGTGTCGAGGACAAGCGCGGCGTTGAGTTCTGCCACACAACACGCAATGCCTCCAGAATTCGGCAGAAAGTGGGGAACGGAGTGTCCTAACACTAGGTTCCCTCTGCCCACCCCGCAGTGTGCGGGATACAGAATGATATAGATATGAAGCTGGTTTTGTTTTAATAATATGTATAAAGATATGTAGTTAAGTTTACTAGAGCATACATTAATTCAGGATATTAAATCGAAATGCGAGCTTGTATAAAGAAGTTTTCATTTTGCAATTTATCAAGAAAAATGTGCTTAAACATTCGATATCCTGTCGGATATTGATGTATTATAGCAGCATCTGATGAGATTGGCTGGATATCAATTAGTTGCCGGATGTTTTATACAAATAATAAAAGAATTATAGCGACATGTACATTTAATGAGTCAAAAGTACGTATAAAATTCTATTTAAATTTAAATAAAGAATATTTTGAATTTTAATGAAACGTTGTTTGATCAGTAATGAACGTCTACGTGGCACAGTCTCAAAGTATTTTACTTCACACAAGATGATTCTAGGATCGATTCTCATTTAGAACTATGTTAATTTCCCGGTAAGGTCACATAAAAGGTTCCTAAAAAGGATGAAAAGTAGAAAACTGGATGACATATTACAATCCCATATATTTAGATGTAAATATTTTATATTTTTTCCAGCTTCATGCTTTTTTCCACACATATGAGGGAAGGCAGAGATAACTTAATGCCAAGATACGGGCGTGTTGAGTGTTGGGATTCAATGTCACGGTTTATCTTACCAGAGCAGGGAAATAAAATTATAAATTTTGACTAAGTGGAGCTTCTATGGTTACACAAAGTGCCATATACATAATTTCATATTGTCCAATGGGAAAATAAAAATTGGAGTCTTTATTTCGCAAGCAGGACATGCCTAAGGAATTTGAAAAGCTAATTTTTCCATATTTGTTTAGTAAAAGGTTTAAGTTATTTTTTCCATATCACCTATATACAATTTCAAATATACTTACAGTAATATAAGCGCCGTAGCTATGTGCGCCATCGGACACGTTGATTGGATGTTCCATATTGATGTCAGTACTGAGTTCTTCCGGCCACTCGTTGGGAATCGAATCTGCTATACCTAAGCTCCAGTATACCTATGACAACATATAATCTTATAATAAATAAAACATCTCTATATAGACAGTCGGGGACTAGCGGGACGCTCAAGGGTTAGATTCCCACTCGGAGTTCACAGACTATTTCCTCGCTCTGGTAACAAGACAAAGCGCGGAGTTGAGCTTCGCTCTAGAATTGAGCTACAACATTAGGTTCCCTCTGCCTACCCTGCTATATGCGGGATATAGCATGAAACTTTTAAACATCTATTAAGTAGCTACATGCTAAAACGTCTTTTAAATTTTGGCTTCAGATAATTATTGGTTTGAGAAAATGTCTCTGACTCTATTGCAATCAAGCTTTTTTGATTGATAAGTACAAAATTCGTATAAAATAAAAATATAACGATTTTTGTCCCTTAAAACTATTAACGTCTATGAGTACCAAGCAATATCAAAACATCCTATCCTATTATAATATCCTATCCTATTATAATATGATTTAATAATTATAATTAAATACTTTTTTACTACTGGGTAAGAAAACTTTTCATTTAGAAATAAAAATTTCAATAAAAACGGAATCGCGTGACATTTGAGGTATTATCAAACTAGAACGAGGTACAAGAAATGTATAAATTAAATATGGTGGAACAGGAAACATCCGCAGTAAATTTAATGAAGGCAATAATAATGATGCGACAGCCACGTGCTAGCCCGTACCAACTCCTTAAAGTTTATATTTTGTTTATTTTTGTTTGTTGTGTTGTCAATGTAGACAAGTTTACGGGAGCGCGAGTGGGCTTTTTAAAAAGTAATAAAACTTTAATTTGAATTTATTTTAATTATGTATTGAACAGAATTTCATGTTCTTATATAATTAATTACTAAAGACTTAAAATACTGAAACGACCAAGCAGAAGCGCATGCTCTTGTCGATTGAAAAACTATCTCAAGAAAAATTAATATTAAAAATACATAAGAATGTTTCCCATGGCTTGAGAGGATTCG
>JAATLQ010036433.1:0-23724 GCA_013421005.1 Heliconius erato x Heliconius himera | reverse complement strand
GACGAACCAACCAAAAAATCTTTGTATTTACTTGATATTTCTTTCAAGATCGTTCTTTATCTCTGTGTTGAATTAATTACGACTTAAACTTAACTGTTATGATTAATGAAGGTAATCTCCACTAACAATTCAATTTTGTTTACTTTATTGTATAAAATATTATATAATAGTGCTTCAAAAATATATATTTTTATCAACAATCATATAACCTAGACGTTTCGAACGTCATTCTTTAGCCAGGGTCATACCAGCGCGATTTCTATATAACTTTCGCTGGCAAGCTAATGCCTTGAGTTCATTCAAATGACGATAACTTTTTTTTTTAATGAACCGATTTTGATGAACCAAACTTTAGAACCTAAATTGAGTTAAAACAAAGCAATTGGTGAAATTTTCAAGTAAATCGGTTCAGTAGTTTCAGAGAAAAATGCGGACAACAATATGTCGACAGACAGACAGACAGACAAGAAATTCAAAAAAAATCTTTTTGCTTTCTATTAGTCTTTTTAAGTGTCCCTCTATCGATTTCAGTCAAAATTACTAAATGTACAGACAAAATATTTTTACTGTCTTATTATATATAGAGATAATATTTTTTATATTCTACTCAAGTACCTACAGTGAAAAATATTATTTAACTTATTTTTACAAATTTAAGCCTATATTTGTTTTACCAATTTTAAAGACATGTTCCCATTTTAAAACACATAGTGAGTTCTAAGTGATATTAATGCCATTGTTCGTATTTGCCATATTTTCCGTATATTTTTTTCTACGTAATATGTTGTTTACATATGTAAGTGAAACACGCTTTTAGTGCGAATGTCCAAATATACCTATTTAACATATAAAATTACGTTAAAGGTGTAAATTGATTTATTATCTAGAAGACTTTGTAGTTTTATGACACGAATAATACTTTTTTATGGAAAGGGCAAGGCAAACAAGAGTACAGGTCGCCTGATGGTAAGTGATCATCGTCGTCCACGACCCCATGCAACATCAGAGGAGCTACAGGTGCGTTGCTTGCCTTTAAGTTGGAGATAAACACGCTTTTTGAAGGTACATTTGTCGTATCGACTTGGAAACACTAGGTAGGCGCGTGAAAGGAAGTTCCTACTAAACAGCACAGTAGTGGAGTGCCACATATCCAGATGGTGTGGATGGTACTTTAGTTTGTGACGTCCTGTGTAGTATGTAAAATTATAAACGACGTCATAATTATAGACTATCTTACTGTTAACTCGTAGGTAGGTATACCTGCATAAGTATGCTAGAACTCAACGCAGCATACTTCACAATTCAATGTAAATAACAATAAAATCACTGAGATGCGAGCCATTTTTACGTACATAGAGTACATACCCGTCGAGTCGAGACCTCAAATTTGTGAAAACTCGCCAAAACATTGCTCGTGGAATCGCGGCCATCTCATCATGAATGTTGTTTTTGAGCTGGTCAATTGTGGTTGGCATACTGATTAAATGTTATTCGGATTAAATGTTATGAAGGGTCATTAATATTTATTTTCTACAATGTTAAGATGGTTTAGTATTTTTTTTTACTTATAATAATTATTATGAGCAAACCGTAAAAACATTGTAACTGTAATAAGCTGTTATTTGTACTGTAATAAAAAAATGTGTCTACGTTGAAATTATTTACGAAAAAACAATATACCCAATACATTGCTTAAAATAACTAATAGAACATGTATGTCTGTACACGCACATCTTCTGAACTACTGGACCGAGTTGAATGAAACTTTTTTATTGTATATATATTAGGTCTGAGCAGAATTTAGGCTGTATTTTATTTTGACGACTTCCACAACTGATGCAGAACCGTATGGGTTCAGATAAACTAAAGAAATAATTAAATACGTCCATAACTAAGTTATTAAGAATGATAAGCATTTTCTATTGACACTTAAAAATTAAAGATCGGGAACATCTGATGAACAACTATAACAGCTATAACCACCGCATCACCTGTTCTATTTTTATAATAGGTACTACTAATATATATACAAACATACAGATATAGATACAAATTGTCCGTTTAATTTGAGATAAAAGTCCTTAAGACGACGTAAAATTAAGGCATGGAAATGACGTCTTTGTTATATTGACAACCATTTAAGTTAGATACAGTACTGCGACATCTTGTTAGTCTTCTTGGTCATGTTTTTTTTAAAATAAACCTTATTATAAATTAACCTTATTAAAAATAAACCTTATTATAAATTATAAATAAATTAGGTAGAAGGAGAGCGTGTCCCAAAGATATTTTGGTCATTACGAAAAAGAGTTTCTTCCACTTTTTCAATCTATCTATAGTACAGAAAATCTTACGACTAAGCCCAAACACGTGAGGCGACCATCAAAATGCTACCACTAAGGCTAACACTATCCACCCTGACTCCCAGATTCTTAACACTGTCACTAACCTCCAAAGAAACATTATCTTATAAAACTAAGGGGAGATAACAACGTAATTTAAATTGTTGCTTAGATTTGAGACCTAGTTACCAAATATACACACCTGAGACTTATTAAGATTGATACATAGCTCAAACGTCCAGTTGCTAATTGTTTGTCAATCGGAATTAATTTTACTAATTGCACTTGAGATGTGGCTTACAGCTGCAGCTGTGTATATTTGCAAGTCATTGGCGTAAAGATTTTAAGATGACTATATATGTGGAGTGAGAGTTTTAATGAAAATGGAAAAGAGTAAAGGAGAGAGCACACCACCTTGCGGGACGCCGGCGTTGATATGACATTGGGATAAATGCTTTCCGTCAAGCTTAATGCTTTATGTGCGTCCATGAATATAAGAGGAAAGACATTCAGTAGCTTTCGAGGAGAAATTAATAGATTTTAAAATTGGTGATAAAATATCGAAATCTAACATGTAAAAAACGTTCGAAAAATTTAATAGAACAAATAAGGTCATTTACTGGATGTCGAAACTGCATCTAATATCGTCACAGACTTTATTAAGAGCCGTAACTGTGCTATGCGCAGCACGGAAACCAGATTGAAAAGGGGAAAAGATGCTATTATTGTGCAGGAATATATATAATTCTTCATGTATTATGCCCTCAAGAATCTTAGATAAAAGTAGGACGATAGTTAGAGAAAGAGGCTGCTTTAGATGCTTTAGCGATAAGGATTACAATGGCATGGCGCCAAATATCAGAAAACTCGTTATAGGATAGGGAGAAGTTAAAAATATGGCATAGAACAGGAAGGATTGATATTATTAAAAAATATATATTGCCATCTGGTACGATAATCAAAGAAATTTTGTAAAATAGTCAAATGTCTTGTCTGAGCCATATGAAATTATGCAGACGACATGTCGGTGAATCCCTCGATATGCGGAGTTAGAAAGTTAATATCAATCTGTAAAGGATATGCTAAGCAGCATGGCCTAATATACAATCCTAACATGTGTCCTTCCTGTACAACTCAGTGGAAAACTTGTAAGGAGTAAGTAAATGATTTAAAATATCTGGGACACATTGGGGCAGAAAATTTAAAAGACGAGAGAGCGCAGGGCATTGGCTGTAAGGACCCATATGCTGGCTCGAAGCTTTGCAGGTTGTTCATTACTATTAAGATTGCACTATTTAAAACTTATCGCCAAACATTTTACACCAGCGGGCTGCGGCCGCATTTTGGGCTAGTTGTACCCAAAGAGCAGCCCATATTCTGAGAGTTCGATATAATAATGCCTTCAGGGCGCTGTTGAAGCTCCCTTATCACTGTAGTGCGTCAGGCATGTTGTATTGTATTTTATTTTTGTTTGTATTTCGCTTTACTAACATCGTTCTTAATGAATTCTATTGTACTAACCAACTATGATCCTATGTTGCTTGACAATAAAAGTTTTTTTTAAATTTTATTTATTAACTGACATAGACTGAACTGACATAGACTGTTTCGAAAGGCAGTTCTGCTGCAAGAGCCGGTAAGAAACTCAACAATTACTCTTTTTAATGTCAATAGTATAATTTAATTATTACATAAACTGGCAGCTATCCTGCATGACATTCAATAAACATTAATTCCAAACATCTTTTTCCTGTAAATATTCTTGAACAACTTTACTCGTTAGTATTTTTTATAGATACTATAAATTATTGTAATGGCAAACTTAGAACACATTGGGAATTTTATTATATACACTTATACTCAGACCCATAAAAGATTTATTAACTTTTGGAGGCGAACAAGCTTATCTTTATTTCTCATTCTGATCGTATCTCTATCACAATTTTTATCATAAAATTGTATATGTTGTCGGACAAACAGAATGTTATAGTATATAACCCTTCCTTAGCAGTCGCGATGAAATTGTTCAGCAATTATACCTACATCTTTAAAAATAACTTACAGAAAATCTCGAGCTCTTAGCTCTTAGGTTATATATAGATCTCTCTTTTTTTGGAAAATGAAAGACAGTTACAAGAAGATGTGAGGAGACAGTTGCATCTCAATAATATTAATACTAGAAATAGACTTAAATTTAGCCCACCTGTTACTCAATCGCATCAAATCCGTAATTCTTTAATGGGACAATGTATACGCTTTTACAATAAGATCCAAGAAAATGTCAGAGAATTTCCTATATCACTATTCAAAAAAGTTATAAAAAGACTTTTGTATGTTAAAGGTTATTACCAAATTTATTATTTTATAAAAATGATAACAATTGGGAATGATATCTCGCTCTAGTCTGTTTCATAGGTATCATTGTCACAAATAATTAAATATGTATTTATATAAAATTTATTTAAAAAATAAACATTTTAGATATATAAGAAAAATAGAGGCCATCGTGACCCAGGGGTACAAGGATGTGACTGAAACGCGACGGTTGTGGGTTCGATCTGCACTCGAGGGAATGAATTAATATTTCTCAATATTTTCAATTCTTCGCTCTGGCACCAAGGCAAAAGCCCGGCGTTGAGTTCCGCCACTCAACACGCAATGTCTCAAAAAAGTCGGCAGAAAGTGGGGAACGAAGTGTCTTATCATTTTTTTCCTCTGCTTACCTTGCTGTGTGCGGATACAGCGTGAAATTGATTTTAAAAAATCCCACTGAGCTTCTTGCGCCGGTTCTTCTCAAGTCTGAGGTGTTAACTTTAGTAAACTGGTGGTAAATTGTTTGATGTTAAAAAATAAACCATGTAATTTTTAAGTTCTTTGATTTTCACGATTATTACACATTTTAAATGAAACTATTTTAACCGGATTAATCGCGTATATTTAGTATTTTTATACATTTTTGGAAACCCGACGTTTCGAACACTTTGCAGTAGTCCGTGGTCACGTGTCTACCCGTCTAAATATACGCGATTAATCCGGTTAAAATAGTTTCATTTAAAACATGTAATTTTTATTTTTCAATAAAAAAATTTTGAGTGACTTTAATATTATTATAAAGGTTAAATAATATATTATTATATATTATTTAACCTTTATAATCTGGGCTACATAAGTGCTATCAATCATAATCTGTAGTATGTTATGGCTTGATGTTTCTATTCATATGTCAAACAAGAAATGGCGGCGAATGCTTCCCTTAAATTTATAAGTTATTTCATTTTTGTTCCAAGGCACTAAAATGCATATAAAACAGGTACCCGATAGATCCATCATTTACATTTTTAATAGTCACGCATAACGACTTTTTTTATCTTAAAAACTTAGTATTATACAGTGACCTGTATATGTGACAAGTGTGTTGTTTTGGTTTTAGGTGATTATTCAGGGATTTAAGAGTTATCGTGAGCAAATTGTGGTAGAACCCTTTGATAAACGTCACAATGTCGTAGTAGGACGTAATGGATCTGGAAAAAGTAATTTCTTTCATGGTAAGTAGAAATACTATAGTTCTAAACATCATAGCACAGAACATCCAGTTGATCGTTTTTAGCGAATATTATTATCTATTCTAAACATATTTAAAAATATTAAATATTAAAAATGTTAAATATAAAATGTTTAAAAATATTAAATATTTTTTAAGCAAAAGCTTATATTGTACCCATTTCTGATCCTTTTTTTAAATTACATTGTTTCATTACAGCAATTCAGTTTGTGTTGAGTGATGAATTTTCACACCTCCGACCGGAGCAGCGTTTGGCGCTACTTCATGAAGGAACTGGACCTAGAGTGATATCTGCATTTGTGGAAATTATATTTGACAATTCTGACAACAGAATTCCGGCAAGTATTTAAGATAGATATTTTATTTTAGTTTCATGTATGCCTTTCTTCTAAAAAAATCCATAAATAAGACACTGTATTTTATATTTTCTGCCAAAATTTAAGAAGTGCTGAAAGGTGGCACTTGCGATAAAAATAATAAGTCATTACACTGAGAGAAGGTTGAATCTACAACCATTATGGGATAGATCTCATTAGAAAGTGTCTTGTCAATTTAAAGATATAGGATTTTTAAAAAGGCAAAGGTAAAGGAGCACTAAGTGTGACTGTAAATGTGACTTGTTGTGAGTTCAATCCCCACTTGAAGAAATGAAATATTTATTTAAATTTATATTTTTTGTTTCTTTGCTCTGGTATCAAGACAAAGGGCAGCATGAAGTTCGACCACTATTGCATGTTGAGTGGAATTTGATGGAAAAAGGAGAATGGAATGTCTTAACACTAGGTTCCCTCTGCCTACACTGCTGTGTTCGGGTTACAGCGTGAAGTGTGAAGATTTGATTTTTTTTACAAAAGAACCTAGTGTCAAGATACTGTGTACAATCTTAAGTCAAAATTTAAGACACTTAATTTGGATTGGCAGAACTTAATGCCACACATTGTCTTGCCAGAGTGTGGCATTAAGTTAAGGAAATGAAAAAAAAAATCTTTCCCCTAAGTGGGTATTGAACCCACAACCATCTCACTTACAATCAATTTTCACTCTACTGCATCACAATAATCTCAGATATACTATTTATATATCTATAGATTGAAAAAGATGAGATATTCTTGCGGCGAGTCATTGGATCTAAGAAGGATCAATTCTTTCTTAACAAGAAAGTTGTGCCACGGTCTGAGGTACTTAATCTATTGGAGAGTGCAGGCTTATCCAATTCAAATCCTTACTACATTGTGAAACAGGGAAAGGTGAGTAAATTTGTGTTTCAGTTTCATGTTATTTTGCCGTTGTAGGCAAAGGGAACCTAATGTTAAAACATTTCATACCCCAAATTTGGGGACATTATGAGATGACTGTTGGAATTCAATGCCGCGCTTTGTCTTGTTGCCAAAGTGAGGAAAACACAATTCACAACTGCAGTGAATATTGAATCCACAGCTATTGCATTTACAGTCAGATGCTGTTACTGTACTAGAAGAGCCCTCATAAAATATATATTTTTTAATAATATAACATTAAAAAAATCCTATGAATCTTACACATTCATAGGATTTTTTTACGTTTTTAGTGTTATTCCACACTTTAGAAAGACAAATACTTATTTGGAAAACATATAAAAATTTGAACGTAGACAATCTCTAAACGACTTGAACCCGCGCCTCCTGGAAACCGACCCGCGCCTCCAGTTGCGACCGACCTGATCGGTTTCCAGGAGGCGCAGGTTCGAGTCCCACTACTTTTAAATTTTTATACGTTTTCTCAATAAGTATTCATAGGAATCTTATATTTAATATTTGCAATGTCAAGATTTTAGATGATTGCAATTTTACTAGGTAGAATTTATATGAAATGTCGATTTATAAGAAATGTTTCAGTATCAATAATTTATGGCACTTAAAATTCATTATGTATGTTATATATTTTTTTGTTCATGTGTATATTGTAAAATCTTAATAATTAGTAAGATTGTGCAAAACAAAGTACTGTTAAGAAAGTTTCAGACTTTATTCTTTTTTTAATTACATTGAATAGCTTTTTTTATTTTCATTATGTATGTTAAGTTTCTAAGAACATAGGATAAGAATTATTATTGTACATAACATTGACTTTCTGTCAAGAAAAACAAAAAACTGGTCAAGTGCGTGTTGAAATCGCGCAACTAAGTTTCGTACTTAATTCATTCACCTATTATTAACTTAAAACAATTGACAAAATTAAATTTGCGAGTGTATATACTAATTTTGTGAAAATAATTATAATTGTAAGTTTGTAAATGTTTTATGCTGTCTGTTACATACCTATATTATCAGCTATTTTCGTTTTCATTTATACTTTGGGTTTTTGTCAAATTTCATAATTCTAGACTAAAGGTTTTATGATTATGTGATAAATTTCACACAATATACGGTAAATACGAAGCAAAATTGGAACGAATCGGAACTATTAGTTACATTTTCTTAGAAGTTTAATTATTTCTGTGCTCCAAGGGTAGACTTCGGTATTTTATGTTACTTTCAGCCTGATAATTTCACTCGATCTTAAAATAATCTTGACAAACAGACTTTTACTCTTACAGATTAACCAAATGGCGGTGGCTCCAGATTCTCACAGATTGAAGTTACTAAGGGAAGTGGCCGGTACAAGAGTATATGATGAGAGACGCGAGGAATCGGTTACGATATTGAAGGAAACTGTTGGCAAGGTGAGATTATTCACGCTTTATCCCGAATATAGCAAGGTAGGCTGAAGAAAGCTAGTGTAAAAATATGTTGCTCTTTACTTTCTGCTAAAATTCTAGACATTGTGTGTTGTGTGAGTCTTACCAAAAAATGTAAATAATATATTCCCTCGAAAGGTATTTGAAACGGGGGGTTGAAAGCCATCCCATTTTACAGTCATACATTGAAAATCCTTTATCATGGGGCATCGATCGTTGGGTCCAATTAGGATTTAAAATATTTTTTTTTGTTTGTGCACACTAATCTAAGAAACGGTTTAACCGATTTAAATGCAGTCTTCACTATTGTAATGGAAGTTTACCAAAATCTTCCCATAACATTTAGTGTTTGTTTTATTTCAATCGTTTCATAAATAAAAATTTAATAGTTAAATTATTAATATTATTGAACAATATGACACAAAAATATAAATTAATGTTTAATTAATTTATTCTAGGTGGAGAAAATCAATGATTTTCTACAAACAATTGAAGAAAGACTTAAAACATTAGAAGAGGAGAAAGAAGAACTAAAAGAGTATCAGAAATGGGATCGCGCGAGACGTGTATTAGAATTTATTATTCATGACACTGAACATAGAGAGAATAAACGTAAATTAGAGGATGTAAGTTCATTTGTTTTTATTTTTCCTATTACGGTATGGTCGGCGAGTCGTGAACGTCCTGAAAGTTAGGCTTTCTGAATAATTGCGCATTGTTCTGAAATCTGAAAATAAATGAAAGTAAGAAAAGTCCTAAAATTAAATCTGTGCATCCACATACAGCTAACATAAGAGTGGCCACGACTGTACAGTGCAATTTCACTAAAATAGAGTTTCAATAAATTTAAATATCCAATAATCTTGCTAGATTAGGCCCTCTGAATATAAAAAAAATATTAGATAATATTTTTATAGCAAGACTAAGAATAAAATTTGCACAAAAATATACCATATTTATCAAAATCAAATCAAATCAAATCAGCTTCACGCTGTATCCCACACACAGCAGGGTAGGCAGAGGGAACCTAGTGTTAACACTCCTGTTCCCCACTTTCTGCCGAATCCTGGAGGCATTGCGTGTTGAGTGGCAGAACTCAACGCCGCGCTTAACCTCGACACCAGAGCGAAGAAATGGAAATATAAATTTTAGTAAATATTTCATCTCGTCGAGTGGGGATCGAACGCACAACCAGTCGGTTTTACAGTCACACCTTGTGCCGCTGCGCCACGACCGGCCTCACCACCATATTTATGAATTATTATAAAAGTAAATTGTTATGTAGTATACAATAGACACTGTAAAAGAACATAATTAATAAATATGCTGTATCCCGCACACAGCAAGGTAGGCAGAGGGAACCAACTGTTAAGACATCCCATTTCCCATATTCCACTGAATTCTGGAGGCATTGCGTGTTGAATGGCACACCCGGTAGCATTTTCAGTCACATATTGTGTTCCTACGCCACAACTGGCTCCTTAACAAATACTGTTAATAATTACTTTTCACCAATTCAGTATTAAATGATGATGACTACATAGCAATGTCTGTATGTGTATCAATTTATTTTTTAAAAACATTTTTTTTAAAACAAAATATTTGTCACCTTTCTAATTTATATTTGTAATATATTTTTATAGTTGGAAAAAATGAGGGCGAACAGTGGCAAAGAACAACAGCACTATGCAGATATGGTACGCGAGGCTCAGGACCACGTGAGGGAATCTAACAGGTGAAAAAAAATATTTTTATTTCTTCCATATAAAGCAAAGTAGGCAGAGAGAATCTTTTGAAGTCATTTTCCTAATTTTTCTATTCTGTTTTCAATTTTTATCCATAAATTAAGCCAAACTATTTTTTTTAACGATATTTTTGTGATAGCATATTAGATAGGGGTGCCTATCTAATGTGTTATTACATATTATTCGATTTTAAACATAATTGATACCTATAAATTATTAAATTAAAATAGCATTGCCAAAATTATGTTTGTAATATTGCCTGAAAATATATATGAAAATGAGACCACTCTTGGCGCAGGGGCACAAGCATGCGACTGTAAACGCGACAGGTTATGTGTTCGATTACCACTCGATTCAATCGAGTCGATTTGGTGACAAGGCAAAGCGCTTTTGCTTCCTGCCATGAGTGGGATACAGAGGAGTGCTAAAAAAAGAAATATCCTCATAATTTACATCATAATTTACATCTAAGTAAAAATATTTTACGTATAATATCACGTAATTTAGGTGACACTGACATTGTATGGTAACAGAGAAGTCGTGGTCGTTCTCCCCTTCCACATTCTTCTTTTTGTCGCACAATGTCACACTACGTCGACCCTCATCTTAATATATGACTTCAATTATAAAAGGATTTATAATTGAAGTCATATATTAAGATGAGTCAAACGTAATGAATGGAAGTAATAATTTCAATATAAATATTTCCTCAAATGATAGTGACCAACATCTTATTTACATTAAAATATTAACCATATTTTAAAACAATGGTCTTAAATGAAATATTTTTTCAAGTATCTATAATATAAAGTAAAATGTTGTTATTTATGTAGAAATGAGAATTGACGATAATAAATATGACACAATATATAAATAAACTAACATAATAGATTCATAAACAAAGAGCATATATCGTCATGATGACGTGTTTAGAAAATTTCTTACTTAATCATTTTTATTTTTAACTGCTTCCTTATTGCCCAAATTTCGAAACCTTGCGTGTTGAGTGACAGTATTC
Source organism: Heliconius erato x Heliconius himera (assembly GCA_013421005.1). Taxonomy (NCBI): domain Eukaryota; kingdom Metazoa; phylum Arthropoda; class Insecta; order Lepidoptera; family Nymphalidae; genus Heliconius; species Heliconius erato x Heliconius himera. Next base: position 12,341 of record JAATLQ010036433.1, on the reverse strand, counting down.
AACGCCGCATTTAGTCTTGTTTCTAGAACGAGGAAATGAAAATAATTCATACCCCCAAACGGAAATTAAATCCACAACAGTCGCGTTTACATGCTATGACATTGCGTCTCGACGGTCTATAGTTAATATATGATGTATAGTAAATATATATTAAGTTATAGTTAATATTTTACAATATTTATTAGGAAACTAAAAGAAGCTCGTAAAGATGTGGCTGCGGCTCGAGAAGAGAAAGATATATTGTCTACAGAACAACAGCAATTACTAAGAGAAAAGACTAAGTTAGAATTGGCCATCAAAGATCTGACTGATGATGTCGATGGAGATAATAAATCTAAGGTGAGTAAATACAACGCTATTTACAATGATGTTTTTATAATACATAAGGTGACTATACTATTAATAAAGTGAAATATTATGTAGTAACAAAAATATGTGAATATGAATATAAAAAAAGCTTTAAGTACTCTTCATTAATTATTTTCTATGATGTACCAGTTATTATTCTAGTAATCACACACTGAATAAAGTATTAATGTTTACGGTTAAATTTATACTATTAAATTCTCATCAGAATTAGAAACACAATCAAATTCTTATAAAAAAATATATTTATATTCGAGAAGGTCAGTAGCTGATATTAACATTTACCAATATTGAAAATGTGACATTTGCTACATTGGTAAAGTGCTGATAAATATTCTCATATTCTTAAATATCTGCATTTAATAATAATATTAACAATAGATTTAAAAGAACATATTAAAATATCACACATGATGTTGTTTGTACTTCATCTCATTACAATAATAAATGTTCATATAGTAATTAAAAAATCATAAAATTATCATATATTATTAATAGGAAAGAGCTGAAGCCGAACTAGAACGACTAAGACAACAAATATCAGAGAAAGAACGAGAATTAGAGGAACTAAAGCCCAAATATGAAGAAATGAAATCTCGTGAAGAAGAATGTACGAGAGCTTTGGCCCTAAACCAACAAAAACGACAAGAGTTATACGCTAAACAAGGCAGAGGGACTCAGTTTACGTCCAAACAGGATAGAGATAGATGGATCGAGAAGGAACTTAAGTAGGGATATTTATATAAAATTTTATTATAAAATATAATTTAAAATATAGATATTTTTGGTGCTAGATGTGATATAAAGTGAAAAATAAAAAAAAAGTAATATTGTAATTGAATTGGAAATAAAGAAAATAGTTTTTTTACTTAATTACTTGTCAAATCAGAACAAAAAGTACCTATGTTTTAAAAAATCTATCAAAAGAGAATGGAACTAAAAACTATCAGTATAACTCATAATATATTTTTGTATGTCAACAGATCGTTGAGCAAACAAATAAAAGACAAAAAAGACCACGAGGGTAAGCTACGCGAAGACCTACGACGTGACGCCGTCAAACTGACGGAACTAGAGAAACGTATAGAAGAAATGACGAAAGAAATGGAAAGGCAGAGGGTGGCCATAGACGAACATAACAAACAATATTATGAATGTAAGAAACGGAAGGATCAAGAGCAGAGTGCTAGGAAGTAAGTAAATTGTTTTTTTTATATTTCTTATGGTTTGTTAAATTTTTATTTGTATGTAAAAGAAGCAAATAAAAATTGTAGAATTTTTAGAAATATATTAAATTTATTAAAGTATGTTTAATAAACTAAACTGGAACTTGGATCTCATTGAAATCATCTAAGCACTTGTCATCATTATTTGGAAATTATAATTTCAACGATTTTTGTTTGATAAAAACATTGAAACTTACAAACAAAAGTTATTCCATCATTAAGGAAATTTTATGAAGATAAGCTTTGGCTTTTAAAACATGTAAATTGGACGTATGCTTTGCGAGAAAATGTAAAATTAAATGAATTCAACGCTCTGCTTACGGCCGCAAGCATAGACTCAAGTCCTGCGGGGGGCGCCATTGCCGTCGATTTCGTCCTCGCAAAAAGCGGCGTAGTGCTTGCACTTTCACAAAATTAATAAAAATTAGTGAATGTATAAATTATGTGACCAATCTTATGGCAAATGCGGCATAAGAAAAAAATTATAGGTGGTGTATGCGGGCGAAACCGAGAGTAAGCCGCTAGTACTATAATAATTTTAAATAGAAGACTACTTACGTATCCTATTAAAATTTTTTTCTTGTAATTAATTCGATGTTTTTTTAGTAATAAAATTATTAGCTCCATGGAATGATTTTTTAATTACCACGCTTTGAGTAAAGTACGGCGTTGTGTTCCTCCTCTTAATATGGAATATCTTGAATACGGGTAGAAAGTGATGAATGCTAGGAGTGAGTCTAAAAAATATATTACATTTCAGTGAACTATGGCGTAAAGAAACAACTTTGACCCAAAACTTGTCTTCGTTAAAGGAAGATTTAGCTAAAGCTGACCAAGCATTGCGCTCCATGGCAGGAAAGGTAGACTATATATATTTTAAAAAAAAAAATCAACTTCTCGCTGTATCCCGCACATAGCGGGGTAGGCAGGGGGAACCTAGTGTTAAAACACCCCGTTCCCCACTTTCCGCGGAGTGCTGGAGGCTAAATATTTCTCCTTTGTTATAATGTTCAGTTTAAAGCTCTTAATATTAACATTTTTTTTTTCAACTCATCCAAATTTTATAACAATTTTAAACTACTGTACTATACTGTAAAACCATATGGTTATTATAGTTAAACTATTTGCAATTGGGATCCTTAAAGATCATTTCAAAAAAATATTTAAACATTCAGATAAAAGTATTATAACCTCATCTGTATTCTATATTATATTGTAAAAAATAAGATATCATAATTAAATAAAATTTTGCAGCCAATACTCAACGGTCGTGACAGTGTACGTAAAGTACTAGAGACATTCCAGGAGCGTGGGGGAGAATGGGCCAAAATAGCCACTCAATACTACGGACCGGTTATTGAGAACTTTACATGTGACAAAACTATTTATACTGCTGTTGAGGTATATTATTTTTATTTAATGTTTTTTTTTGATGTTTTGTCTGTGATGGATTTTGTTAATTTATTCGGTGGTTGTGGATTCGATCCCCAGTAGGGCAAACGTGACAAAGTGCGTCGTTGTATCCCCCAAAATGTCTTGATCGTATGGGTAGAACATTTTCTTTACATTATGTTCTCTCTGCCCATCCTACAGAAAAAATACTACATTGTCATTGTCATTTAATATTACTATATACTGAAAATTGATACGTTAGACCGTAAAATAAACTAAAAGCTATATTTATAGTAAACAAATAATAATTTTTAATATTTTTTAAGTGTTATTCCACACTTAGGAAAGAAAAATACTTATTTAGAAAACGTATAAAAATTTTAACGTAGCGGGATTTGAACCCGCGCCTGCTGGAAACCGACCAGGCGCTCTGACCAAAACAAATAATAATATAGCTAATTGTCATCGTCATCAACATTTTTATATAAAATTTAAGGTGACAGCCGGCAATCGTTTATTCCACCATATTGTAGAATCAGACACGGTTGGTACTAAAATTTTAAAGGAAATGAATAGACAAAGTCTTCCAGGAGAAGTGACCTTCATGCCTCTGAACCGACTCCAAGTTAGAGATATGGTGTATCCTAATGACAATGTAAGTGTACAAAGTATATATGTTTATTGTTTCTTTTTTATTATTTATATGAAAAGCTTGTTTAGTTATATCAAATAATGATTTAAATTAATAAATGAAATACATTATTAATAATGATGATTGATAGTTACATGTTTTTATGTATAAATAAAAATATTACAGTGGCACAGTGTGTGACTGTAAATCTGACGGTTGTGGTACGATTACCACTCGTTCTAGATTAAGACAGCGAGGCGTTAAGTTACGTTATGTCCCGTAAATTCGGCGGAAAGTGCTGTTGTCTTAATTTTGTGTCCAATTTGCTTGCTTCTAAACATGTTAAAAAATTTACGAAAATAATTTTCAAGACTAGCAATGACTATATTGATTTTATTTTTTAATAATAAAATTTAATTTATATTATAAGAAAACTCAAGCAAAAAGTAATTTTAGTATTAAATAATAACATGACAACTTTTGCTCAGAGTTCTTGTTTGTTTTTAATTTATATTTTACCAAAATTACATATTAATTTCAATGATTATTTCAGAATGCCATAGCTATGGTGCAAAAACTAAAGTATGACCCGAAATACGCTAAAGCAATGAAATATATATTTGGGAAAACTCTTATATGCAGAAATCTAGAGTGTGCTACGGAATTGGGGAAACAGTTTCATTTAGATTGTGTCACATTGGAGGGTGATCAGGTATTTATGATATATTATTATCACACTAAAATTAGCGCGACGTTAAGTTCCGCCACTCCAATTTCAATATTTTGTCCCTCCTTTTTCCTGTATTTTATTTAATAAATCTCAAATAATGTTAAAATATTTATTTAGAAAATGTCTAAAAAAGCAAAAACGTTAAAAAAATATGTTGAAATAATTGTAATAAAGAAAAAAAACGAACAATAAACTCTAAATTCGACATGTAAGACTCACAAAGTTTTATTTTCGATTTATAAAAAATATGTCAAAGGTTTAGAAAGTTTACTTTATTTCACTTTTTGAATTTAACTCTGCATAAATTAATTATATTAATTTAGTCATTTAAGTGTTACGCGGTAATCACAGGTAGATTTTGTAATAGATTTTTCTTTCTAAATTATTTTCTTTTACATTTGACATTCAATCAAAAATTTATACGATTATATTATTATTATTTACTTATAGGTATCATCAAAAGGATCACTCACAGGTGGATATTTCAACCAATCGAGGTCTCGTCTAGAAATGCAAAAAACTAGATCTGAACTAATGGAACAAATAACAACATTGGACGAAGAGTTGAACACTTTGAGACAAGAATTGAATAAAACTGAAACTAGTATTAATACAATTGTATCGGAAATGCAAAGGACTGAAACTAAACAAGGGAAGGCTAAGTGAGTATAAATAATAATATTTTTTTTAGTTTCACGCTCTATCCTACACATGGTATAGTAGGCAGAGGAAAACTGGGAACTTAGCGTCAAGGCATTCCGTCCCTTATGCATAATTTTAATGACGTTTTGTGCCGAATATAGTGGCGGAACTTAACGCTGTGCGTTGTCTGAAACGAAAATAATTCTTTCCCCGATTGGGAATCGAACCCGAAACCGTCACGTTTACGGTCAGACACTTCGTTATGACGGACTCATTAATCGTTGTATTATTTTTAAATTAATATCTAATAATAATTTCATCTTTACTCTCAGAGACATATTCGACAAGGTAAAAGCTGACATACGTCTAATGAAAGAAGAACTAGCGTCCATAGAAAGATTTAGAGGGCCCAAAGAAAGATCGTTAGCTCAATGTCGATCCAGTTTGGAAGCAATGCAGGCTACTAAAGAGGGATTGGAATCGGAACTACACCAGGTATATTATTTAATGAGGTTAAAAATATTACATTATATTTTAAATAAAAACTTATTAATAGTACTCAAACCCGCGCCTATTGTAAAATTCTTATAAAAGTTTCAAAATTTTTCGTTATTATATGACTATGAAATGAACTTGGTGTGAAATATACAATTATGTATTATTATACTTTTTTACATATGTAATATTATTTAAAACTAGACTTGTGTGATACTTATATAACTATATCCTTTAAAGAGTCCAGGTATGTTATGCTGTAACAACTCAATTTTAATCCAACAGGAGTTAATGGAGCAATTATCAACAGCTGATCAAGGTAAAGTAGATGAATTAAACGACGCCATTAGACGCCTCACGCAAGAGAATAAGGAAGCTTTCAGCCAGAGAATGAATTTGGAAGCTACTAAGAATAAATTAGAGAATTTATTGACTAATAATCTTATAAGGTGTTTATTTTTCTATTTTTTTAATTCGCATTGTATCTCGTAGGGCGTTATTTCCTTTTATTTGAGTTATTTTGTGCTAAACTAAATATATTAAAATCTCATATGATATGAAATTAAATTATTAGTAAGAGTTACATACACGCTGTATCTGTATGTATGTATAGCTGTAAGTAGTTTTAAGACACTCCATTCCCCACTTTCCGCCGACTTCTGGAGCCATTGCATGTTGAATGGCGAAACTTAACGTCGCGCTTTGTCTCTACGCCAGAGCGAAGAAATGAAAATATAAATGTATATAAATATTTAATTTCTTCGAATGGGGATCGAAACAACAACCAGTCCATTTTACAGTCAGACTTTGGGCCCCTGCTCTACGACTGTCCTCACATACACACATAATTGACTATATGCTCATCAGTGTTGAACTTTGCCACAGAAAACTGAACACTAGGTTTTGTGTCTGACAGTTAAATAATAATAACTTTTTTTTGATAGTCCCTATGTCAAACATGTCAAAAGAGAAGGCTTACAGGAGAATGAAATAAAAATAAAATAATATACAAAAGTATATTATATATACATATATTTATCGTGACCGTGTTTTAATATTTTTTTTTTTCTTTAAATCAGACGCAAAGACGAATTAGTGCAAGCATTACAAGAAATATCAGTAGAGGATAGGAAACGACGACTCGCAAACAGTAAAAGTGATCTCTCAGCGGCTGAAAAACGTATACGACAAATTAATAAGGAAATGGAGGAGGTTGAACGGAAAGTGCAGGCCGCCGTTAAGAACGAAAAAGCACTTAAGTTGGAGTTGGATAAATGGAGGAATAAGGTTTCTATATATTTATATATATAATATGAATCGACGTAATTAATAATTATTAAATTATTCAAATACAAAATTAAAATAATTAAAATGTCATAAAGATGCAATATTATATAAGTGTTTTGCAAGAGAATTGGAAGCATAGGCTACCTAAATAGTATGTTGAATAGTGAATAATGGATGTAGTAGTAGTGAGTAGTATATCGACATAAGCAAAATCCGTGTTTATGAATGTATAATGTAAATATATGTAAATAATATTCATGTTTATTATTATACAAAAATATTAGTTACTTATTTAGAAAACGTATAAAAATTTGACCGTCTTAGTGGTCAGAGCGCCTGGTCGATTTCCAGGAGGCGCGGGTTCGAGTCCCGCTACGTTCAAATTTTTATACGTTTTCTAAATAAGTATTTTTCTTTCCTAAGTGTGGGATAACACTTTGAAAATGTTTAAAAATATTAGTTACTTTTGTAAAAAAACTAATGCTTATTTTTATTTTTAATTATGCACATCTAAAATAAGATCATTGTTGTTTACTTTCTTAAATAAGAATTAAGATATATATTTTTTATTTCCTTACAATACCTAGTTAGCACTATTATATAAATCCAATGCAATAATGGTTTTTTTTTAATTTAAAACCAAATCCATCATTTACATATGTATTTTGAATGTATATTAGTTTTTACATTATTATATTGGCGTTATAGTATTAATTATTACATTAGTGATGATAAATTTATTATTAATCTCAATTAAAATTTGACTTAGGAAAAAGAAGCTCAAGACAAAATGGAGGAAGACGCTAAAGGTTTAGAGAAAATGGCATCAAAAGAAGTATTGCTACAAGAGAAAATACAAGAATCTTTGGATAAAATAGCCGCTCTCGGTACTTTACCCAACGCACCCGAATTACACTCAAAATATCAAAAACTTTCATTAAAACAGGTATTAAAAATATATCAATTAAATTTGCATTTTTATCTTTGTTAATGGAAAAGAAAAAATCTATGATTGAAAATGAAAGCAAATGTTAATTCTGAGTTGGGAATGTTGATTTTAAATAATTAGTACAAACAAAACAAAAACCTTATAAAAAAATTATTTATATAAAAAAATTACTAAATAAAAAAAAACAAATTAAAATAATTTTGTTGTTTTATTATTATTTTTATTGTTTTTTTTTAATAATAAGTCTATTTACAGTTATTCAAAGAGTTAGAAAAAGCAAATCAACATCTGAAGAAATACAATCACGTGAACAAAAAAGCGTTGGATCAATTCATAAGTTTTTCGGAACAAAAGGAAAAGTTGTACAAACGGAAAGAGGAACTTGATATTGGGTGAGTAAAACAAAATAAATTAGGGAATGAAATATTTAATATTTTCATTTCTTCGCTCTGACAACGACACAAAGCGCGCTATAGGGTTCCACCATTCAATACGCAGTGCTTCCAAAATTCGGCGGAAAGCGTAATGTTGTAAAGCAAGGTTCCCTGTTTATCCTAACCCTAATAAACCTAACGTTAAACTGAAATAATTTTATACATTAATAAACACGTTTTTTCAGTTAATATATTTAAATAAAATCAGCAAGCTCAACTACCTAATCTAAATTATCTTCACTAGATTCAAATTCACGTATCTCTTTAAGGATATTCGAATAAACAGCATATTTAGCAACACTCGCGTATATATAATCAAAATGATTAAATTTTTCAATATTATAAGAATTATATACATTTGGCAAGTTATTATATAAAATTGATACATCTTCTACATCTGACAACCAATCGTTGTTACTATAAAATAATACGATAGGAACAGTGACCTTCTTTAAATTATAAAATGGCGGCGTTTCTTGTCCGTATTTTATTAAATTGTCCTTAGTTCCAAAATCGAAACGACAGAAATTTCCAGAAAGATACAACTGACCGTAGTGAATGAATTGCGTAATTGACGATGTACTAGGATTGTGGCCGGCTATAGTATCCATTAAATCACAATTAATAAATTTATTATCATTACCAATTATATACTGTAACATATTGTCGCATCCCGAGATAAAATAGCATATATAATTTTCTATTTTCGCGAAATATTCCGTGCTCGATGTGTAAATATTAGTGTTTATTATATATAGTAAATTTACCGCCAATTTTACTATAGGGCTCTTAGCGTGACTGAACCAAGCGATTGGAGATAAGGCGAACATCATTTTAATTTTATTATTATAACTGGGTTTCATAGAATTCATTACAAGAAACGTCGTTGTTCCTTGTGAATGGCCCACGTAATAAAGACTATCTTGTCCAGTGGCACTCAATATATAATCGATAGTGGCAGGTAAATCGTATAGTCCGATTTCTTCCCAACTAAATTTCCAATATTCTGACTCATTTTTGGTCAATTTTGTATGGGTATCAGAATATTTATTACCCCTAGCGTTTCCTATCCAAGTGTCGTATCCGTTATCAGCTAAAATATAAGCTAGTGCATTGTTCGGTCCTTGTAAAACCCAACTGTCAGAAGAATCTAGAATACCGTGCATAAGAAAAATGGTGCCACTATTCTTTCCATTTTTCGGTGGTAATCTATGAATATTAAGAATATATCCATCTTCGGTTACAACAGTATGTTCTTCAATTTCGTACTTATATTTCCTTGCTAATTCTGTTATATTCAATTTCGCATCTTCCAATACGGAATTATTTTCCTTAGCTTTATTTATATTATCTGATCCTTTCAGACTGTCAATTATATTATTAATAGTATTAAAATTAAAATATTCGAAACACTTTGTAAAAATTGGCAAAAATATTAAGCAAATTAGAAACTTGTAATACATTTCGTATGATTCTTTGTATAAGGGCGTTCTAAATGTTCCTTAAGTATTTATACTATGAATATTGCTGCTGCAATTAGTATATCGCACTCGATTTATGTTCTCAATTGTTGTTGTAATAATGAGTCGTACTTGACACATTTTATACTAAATTGAATACACAAAAAATATATGTTTGCTTTGTACATAGTCGGAGAGACAGTGTGTATATTCAACAAAGGAGTGGAGAATGAAGCGTCGTTTTAACACTAAAATCAGCTTCACGCTGTATCCCACAAACAGCAGGGTAGACAGAGGGAACCTAGTACTAAGACACTCCGTTCCCCAATTTCTGCCAAATTCTGGAGGTATTGCGTGTCGAGTGGCAGAACACAACGCCGCGCTTTGCCTCGACACCAGAGCGAAGAAATGAAAATATAAATTTAAGTAAATATTTCATTCCTCGAGTGGGGATCGAACCCACAACCAGTCTGTGTTACAGTTACACTACTTTTGTAAAAAATATGGTATTGTACAAAAATGTAATGCTTAACACAAAGAATAAGTGACCCATTTATTAAAATAATATATATTGCAAAAGAAATGTTTTAGTTCAATATGCTGTATGAACTTTACTTTACGAATTATTATTTTATTTGTTTCGTTAATTTAATCGAAAGAAACATAAAATTTTCAAATTAGGTAATAAAATGATTTATTATGTTAACATTAAGTTTTTCGCGGCGCGCATTTTCCACTATATATTTTATATTTATTTTAAGTTATAGTACACTTTTATTACTTTCACTTCTATTTATCTATTAACAAAATAACATCTTGCTACGCTTTTTGACCAGTGTTTTAACATTGGATTTATTTGAAAATTTGTAGGCAGGTTCGAATCTGATGACTTTTTTAATAATAAATTTGATGCCATTGCCATGAAGAACAGGGGAATTAAAAAATAGTTTTAATCTTAACAAAATAGTTAAAAAGAAAAAAAGAAAGATTATATTTTCATAAGTATAGTAGTAATAAAAAATGTTATACTATAATACTTCGCTACTTACTATGTATACGATAATTACTTTACTATTTTATAGTAGTTTTAATTACTACTTTTTTTTTTGGTTACAACTATTTTGAATTCCTCATTTTACAGTGGCGAGAAAATCCGTGAGCTAATCGAAACTCTAGAACACAGGAAGTTAGAAGCTATACAGTTTACGTTCAAGCAAGTTAGTAAGAATTTCACCGAAGTGTTCAAAAAGTTGGTGCCGCAAGGAAGAGGAAGTCTTATCATGCGCGTGGCGCCTGATGAAGGACAGGATAATAATCCTGAGGTAAATATATTTTTTACTTTATATTTTCTTCTCCCGTATACCAGTTGATATACGGGATGGAAGTGTCAGCGATCCTTTTACGGGAACAGTATACAGGGAAAATATTTTAAACCCATACCTAAAGATAGCAATAACGTAAACACATACTACTACAGAAATACTACTAAAGGTTAAACAACTTTGAACTTTGCCGCCAATACCCACGACTCGATTTCGGAATGAGGCGTATGCGGCGGTTTCCCTTTGATAAGTTTATGTGTGCGTGCGTCGTTCTTGGCAAATGGCGTTTTATATTACAACAATAATTTTATTATTTATTTTGTTTGGAAAAATAACTTTTTATTTTTGGAAAAAAAATGTATTAATTGTATTAGGCTTTTATAGTAGTTAAAACAGTGGTGTCATTTAAAGTGATGCTAACACTTCCAGCCTGTAGGACACGAGGTTATTTGTACGATGTTACTTGATTTCTGCATTGACATCAACAAGGAGGCTAAAATGACTTGCTTGTTTTTGCTATTCCTTGTATTGTTCGATTTGTAATGGCTAAAATTTTAAATAGACTTACGATCTGCAAGTATGTATAATAATGTCTAGTATTAATACAGATTTGATTATGATCTCGATTTCTGATTCTTTTTTATCTCTTGCTTTGTATTTCAATAGTTTGGAACTTAGTGTTAAGACACTTGCCCGCTTTCCGCCGAATTCTGAAGGCATTGCGTGTTGAGTGGCGGGACTCAACGTCGCGCTTTGCCTCGACACCAGCGCGAAGATATGGAAATATACATTTAAATAAATATTCCATTTTCTCGAGTGGGAATTGAAACTACAACCAGTCGCGTTTACAGTCTCACTTTGTGCCTCTACTCCACCAGTTGAGGATGTTTTTAAAATAATAGAATCAACTTTTTTTGGATATTAGATTTGGGAAAAAACATCTTTTGAAAATTACAGTTTGTGACAAAATCTGTGCCTCGATTAATTTATATGTATGTATTCGTATAGAGGCCAAACCAAGACCCGTTCACGGGCGTGGGCATCAAGGTGTCGTTCACTGGCGGCGAGGGCGACATGCGCGAGATGAACCAGCTGTCGGGCGGACAGAAGTCGCTGGTGGCGCTCGCGCTCATATTCGCCATTCAGAAGTGCGACCCCGCGCCCTTCTACCTCTTCGACGAGATCGACCAGGTCAGTGGTGGAGTGTGACATTGTGTCACGTGTCACGACGTGGCGAGAGGCGTGTGACATCAAGGTGTCGTTCACGGGCGGCGAGGGCGACATGCGCGAGATGAACCAGCTGTCGGGCGGACAGAAGTCGCTGGTGGCGCTCGCGCTCATATTCGCCATTCAGAAGTGCGACCCCGCGCCCTTCTACCTCTTCGACGAGATCGACCAGGTCAGTGG
>JAATLQ010036432.1:38313-82650 GCA_013421005.1 Heliconius erato x Heliconius himera | reverse complement strand
AGTAGGTAGTCTGTTGTTTATAATTTCTTTCGTTTAAGTTTTCTGTTGTTTGTGTCATTTGTTCAAGTGTGTGTTTTTTTAAACAATTGGAACATCCTTATTGGAGCTACGAAAATGTGGGTTGCATTAAGGTTTCAATAATTTTCACATTAGTAATCTTAAGTGCTTTGCAAACATAGGTACATTATATGAATAATTCAGTAGTTAAAGCGGGCGAAGCCGCGAGCGGGTCGCTAGTATTAATATAAAAATCAAAATCCTGATTTACATATGTACATATATAGCCGGAAGTCAGATACAACAGCTATAAAGCTGTGAGTGTTGTAATTTTCCGTCGTACATATTCCTTTCCAATTCATTTTTCACATATAAAAGTATGTTTTTTTTTTAGATTAAATTGAATAATTACTTATACTACCACTTGTTAGATAAAACAAATAAATAAAACCTTATTAGAGAATTCAATAAAGTTCACATTAGTATATCTTCGTCAGATAGAAATGAAACGTGAGACTAAACAGAGCATAAAACACAAGCTGATTATATTAAAAATGTTTTCTTCTAATGCCTTCTTCTTGTGTGTAAGTTATTAACCGTTTGTTTAAATTAAATATATATAGAAATGGTTTATTATATATTTAAAATAATATGAAATCAATTTATTTTTTTATATTATGTAGGAAATATTGATTTTGAGGCCAGTCGTGGCGCAGCGGCACGAAGTGTGACTATAAAACCGACTGGTTGTGGGTTCGATCCCCACTCGAGGAGATGAAGTATTTACTTACATTTATATTTCCATTTCTTCGCTCTGGTGTCGAGGTTAAGCGCGGCGTGGAGTTCTGCCACTCAACACGCAATACTTCCAGAATTCGGCAGAAAGTGGGGAACGGAGTGTCTTAACACTAGGTCCCCTCTGCCTACCCTGTTGTGTGCGGGATACAGCGTGAAGCTGATTAAAATATTGATTTAATTAATGTTTCATTATCTTTTTGTGAATGACATTTTTTTATTATAAGCGATGCATATGGCTGAAATTAGATACTCTTTTTAAACATTTGTTCATAGTTCTAATATATTTACAGAAAAAGCAACGTTTTGTTTAATTTTTTTTTTTATACTGTGCAATTGCCCTTTTTTAAATAAAGCCTTGAGTTTTTTTTAAATATATTTATATCTGTTTTATATTTCTATAGTTTATGACATGTAAAATTAAAGCGTCTTTATAAAAATATTAGTCTTAGCAAAGTCTAGAAAAATTATTCTCTGGAGCATAACAAAATTTATACAATTTTAAAAAAAGAATCGTATAAAGTAGAAGCCTGCGCCGTCGCGTCGTGGTTTAGGGGAGTAACGACGTGACTGAAACGCGACGGATGTGGATTCGATCCCCATTCAAAGTTATGTATTATTATTTCTTAATATTTTCATTTCTTCGCTCTGGCACCAAGGCAAAAGCCCGCCGTCTAGCTCCGCCACTCGAAACGTATAATCCGGTGGATAGTGGGGCACGTAGTGTCTTAACACTCCCTCTGTCTACCCTGTCTACTACTGTTATATACGGGATACAGCGTGAAGTTGATTTTTAGTGTGAGAAGAAAATTATTTTTATTATGTATATAGGTAATAAAGAAACAAAGTTTTCATACTCACTAAGATATATTTTTGGCTTTATGCTTACGCACGTACAGACAGGGCAGACAGAAGGAACCTGGGAACCTATTAAGACACTCCGTTCCCATTAACACATTTTCGTTCCCCACTTGCCACTTTTCAATTTTCCCCACAAGATAAATTATGGCTTTTAACTAGGTATACATTCGTTTGACTCGCGCTTTAACATTGAATCGTGCAGTGTCAGCTTTATAAAGTAGTAGTTATTTATATATAGCCAAAGGTGACTTGGCAAGTTGTTACTGTGCGCTTGTGGAGTTCAGTCTTTAGAAACGGTTAATTTACTGAATTCCTGTATGGAGTTTGCTTTATACGGTAGATATTTGTATTGAAAGATAAAAATATATAAATCAGCTTCACGCTGTATCCCGCACTCAGCAGAATAGGCAGAAGGAAACCAGTGTTGAGTGGGAATGGGAATGCGGAGTGTCCGTTCCCCATTTTCAGAATTGACTTGACTTGAATTGACAGAACTTAACGCCGCACGTTACCTCGCCACGAAGCAAAAAGAATAAATATGTCATGTTCTCGAGCGGGAATCGAGCCCTCTCTTTGTGTCACTGTTGGTCCCAATAATACGTACATGCTCAAATGATTTTAATAACGGACGAGACACGCGCGAAATAAAAAACAAAGTAAAGTTTATTAAGTCTCCCCAAATATCATTGTGAATAAAATCTTGGTTATACTAGGACAAAACAATAAAAAAAAACATTGAAATATATTTTCGATATCAACCAATTGTTTATAATATTATATTAGAAGAAAAATATAAAAAAAAATGAAATAATATTCAGCTTATTTCTTAGTTACTGTATAAATAGAAGTCTATTTATTGAGAAAATTATAAATTAACACAACAGTACTATCAAGATAGGTAATAAAATGAAATTGCTGGATTAAAGATTATTTGCGCGCTATGAACTATGGCCTAATACCATATTTAATATATGGTCATTCTCAATTATTAGATATAATTTATGCTGAAATATTAAACTAAAGTGTGCAAAATTGCTGATTTCGAAGCTGATGAGTCTTTTTGTCGATGTCTTACAACGTATAATGATTGTTAATATATTTTATTTATTCGATTAATTTTTTTAGTTTATTGGAAAAATATTTTTTTATATTTTTTTTATCTATTTAGATTTTTTCGTAGGCCACTTATATCGGTATACGGTGAGAAAATATAGTTTTAAAACACAGTTTTATTTTTCGCTCATTTAAAAAAATAACACCAACGTGCTGAGGCCAGTCGTGGCGCAGGGGCACAAGGACTGTAAAATCGACTGGTTGTGGGTTCGATCCCCAGTCGAGGAGATGAAATATTTACTTAAATTTATATTTCCATTTCCTCGCTCTGGTGTCGAGGTAAAGCGCGGCGTAGAATTCTGCCACTCAACGCGCAATGCCTCCAGATTTCGGCAGAAATTAGGGGAACGGAGTGTCTTAACACTAAAACTCCCTCTGCCTAATTACTGATAAATTATTAACCAACGTGTTAAATGTGAGAATTTAACACTCTAATCAGACATTTTAAAAAAAATCCTGATGCTAATAACTAATTAATTGCATATATTAATTACAATCCAAAAAAAAATTAATCCAAGCCACTTCAATTTAACACATTTATTTATATATTAGTCATTTTGTAAAACTTTCCAAATGTGTGGTTCTACCTACTTTCGAATCCCAAGTGTATCTATTGGTACTCTTCAAAGCATTAAATCTCCGAACTCACCTGTCGTGTACATAATGTAAAGACGAAAGTGATTGCTTAGAAAAATATTATAGATTTATATTGATAGCGTCGATGTTGACGAATTAATGATAATTGATTTTTTTTTAATTTTACGTTTTATAGTGCGTATAGCAGCTTAGACAAAAGGAACCTTATTAGGTTCCATTACATTTCACGACGCTTGTTTTTTTAAGTTATGAATATTTTTCATTTCATGGGGACAAAATGTGGCGCCACTCAACACGCAATGTCTGAAATTCAAGATTTTTTTTTAATATTAGTACTTCGTTTCTTTGAGTAGGAATCGAACCCACAACCACACATTCACACGCTTGTGTATTGTGCTACTGCGTCACGGCTGACCTGAATTGGGTTATGTTTTAGCAATGGATTAATAAAATATTATTCAAAATATTTCTTTGATTAATATATTAAACGAAAGTAAAAAAGAAGAAAAAAAAACACAGTACACGTCTATGTGTACTGTGTTTTTTTTCTTAGTCATAGTTACTTCTAAGTATAAATCAAATTGTCATTTTAAAAGTATTTAGGTAAATTCTTGTAATCCTCACTTACTCAACTCAAGTTAATTAATGACGTTAATGTTCAACTTCACGCTGTAACCCGCACACAGCAGAGTAGATAAAGGGAACCTAGTGTTAAGACACTCCGTTCCCCACTTTCCGCCGAATTCTTAGTAGTAATAGGCATTACGTGTTGGGTGGCGGATCCAATGCCGCGCTTTGCCTCGACACCAGAGCGAAGAAATGAAAATATAAATGTAAATAAATATTTCATTTCCTCAAGTGGTGATCGAACCCACATCCAATCGATTTTACAGTCACACTTTGTGCCCCTGCGCCACGACTGGCTCCTTTAATAATAATATAATTTTTTTTCAGAGAAGTATACGACGGAGACTACAGTTACTGTTCCTGCGACTCGGAGAGCTGTGCCGACAGCAACAAGTGCTACTGCACTGGCCCGAGGAGGACCACGATGCAAAGCTCGCAAAGCCTGGAATATCTAAAGAGTCCCTCCAACAAAACTTATTCTGATCGTATGAAAAGAGCCTTTAATGATTACGAAACCAAACCAAGGACCAGGTTAGTAAATATAAGCTATCTATCTATACTTATAATAAAATGGTATCGGTTCGGTATCTGTACATGGAGGATGTATTAGAAAAAAATATTTGTGCCATTTAATATGTATTAAAACCGAAAAAAGTGATATTTTTTGTTTGTCTGTTTTTCTATTTGTCTGTGCGTTCGTTCATGATAATCCCAGAAACGGCTTAATCGTTTTAATTGTATTTTGGTAAACCTGTATTTCAATCAGATCATAAATAAAGAAGTTATAGGTACTATTTAAAAGAATATTCATTTACAAAAATGCTATAATTAAGTGTTTTAAGGAATTGGCTGAAATTTTTAACATAGCCTTAGATATTATTTGAAAAATGATATTATTATTAGACAACGAAAGTAATGCAGATTAGTAAAGTAATAATAATGTAGTTTAAGCGGACGAAGTCGCGAGCGGGTCGCTAGTCTATAATAATTTTAATACATCCATTTTATTACTATATACCTTATACAATGTAATAACTTATCATTAAACGTATCTGTCTTCATTTTAACTTTAATGATATATTCTTTAGTGAAATGTCAGATCTGAAGACAAATAAGCCATTTCATATCTATACTTTTAAATTGTTGTAATTTTAGTTCCTTAAGAGATTTTAGTCCCAGGCAGTTTATCTATAAAAATGTATTTGTTAGGCCTTTTTGTCTTATATTTTTATTATATCTATATATGCATTATACATATATATATCTGATACATATATTAATTCCTCAATTAATTGAATGTTGACAGTATTTGATTTGATTCGCAATTATGAGGTCAGTCGTGGCGCGGGGCCACAAGCGTGTGACTGTGAGCGCGACAGGTTGTAGGTTCGATTAGTGGAAATTAAATATTTTATATTTTCATTTCTTTACTCTAAATGTCAAGGCTAATCACGGCGTTTAGTTTCGAGGAGCGGAGTGTCCTACTCTTAACACTAGGCCTCCTCTGCTTACTCTGCTCCAGCGCGAAGCTAAAAAAAATCGTGATAACTCGATGTGAATATTCGTATTGTACCTAAAAATCCTTACATTTAAAATGTAATTTAAACCAATTCATTTTATATAGTTTTAAGTCTTCCTTTCTTTGATATATAGTAATGTACGAAGTGGTGGTTCCAGGTCCAGCGCGTCCAGCCGGCGGCGCGAGGAGCGGCGCCGCGCGCGCAGCTCCGACAGCCTGGCGCTCGACTACGAGCTGCTGCTCCAGAACAAGCCGCGCAACAACAATATGCATAGGCTTACTGGTAATATATATTTTTTTATTTTTTTTTGGCAGCTTCACGCTGTATCCCGCACATAGTCGGATAGGCGGGAACCTGGAAGTATAGTGTTAAGACACGCCGTTCCTATTTAAACACTTCGTTTCCCCACTTGTCACCGACTTTTAGAGATATTAGAAAGAAAGAAAAATACATATTTAGAAAACAATGTAATTTGATTAGAACGTATGACTTAGTGATTAGAGCGCCTGATCGGTTTCCAGGAGGCGCGGGTTCGAGTGCCCTTACGTTCAAATGTTTATACGTTTATTAAATAAGTATTTTACTTAATCATTATGATTATATATTGAGGCAGGTCGTTGTGCAGAGGCACAAAATGTGACTATAAACGCGACTGGTTGTGGGTTTGATCCCCACTCGAGGAAATGAAATATTTATTTAAATTTATATTTTCATTTCTTCGCTTTTGTGTGAAACAAACCGCAGCGTTGAGTTCCGTCACTTAACACGCAATGCCTCCACAAATCGGCGAAAAGCGGGCAACGGAGTAAATGTAGTGTAATTATATATTTATTTTTTACTTAATTTCTGATTTTATATATAATTCGTGTAGACCTATATATAATAAGTAGCTATGCCCGCAGTCCGCAGCGGCGGCGCGCGCTCGCAGGACGCGCTCAGCGTGAAGAAGTCGGCGGAGATGGCGGCGCTGTTCGCGGACGTGCGCCTCTCCCAGAGGACGGACGTGCGCGCGCTGGCGGGGCGCAAGCCGAGGGCGACGCCCCTCTCCAGGATGTTCGACCACAGGCCCCTCAGCAGGAACGCCAGCCTGGAGGACACTTTGGGATATTTCCCTTAACAACTTTATGTGTAATGTAATAATTATATATTCTAATATTTGTTTAATATAAGTATTTTTTTATAGAAGTTTGAAGTTAAACTTTATAATCAAATTAAGCTAAAAATTGAAATTTGATATCGTCAACGAGGAAAAATTATAAATTAAATGTTTTATTTTGTTTTGTTTTTGTATAAATACATTATTTTGTTTCATGTGTTTACGTTAAATATACGATTGTTTCTACGTATTATACATTTACACATATATTTTTATAATGTTTATATTATTATATTTTTTTATAATCTTTATATATGTTTTTTTATTTACTTAATATTAAATTTATTATTATAAAACAGGACAATTATTGAATACATTTAGATGCTTCGTGTTTATAGTAAGTTATTATTCTATTTGGATTCAGTGATTGTGGTTGTTTTTTTATTTTTTTTTATTTATCTTCTCTTCCATAATCAATAATGAATCTCACGTATACCACCTTATTCTTAAAAATAAGGATTTTTTATTAGGTATATAGATTTTATTAGTGAACTATGTATTTAGTTATTTATTTGGGAAATAACCGTTATGCATAGGATAGGATTTAAATCAGTCACGTTTAGTTTTAAGCTAACTTTTTTTTTATCTATTACGAAACGATTTTTTTAGTAAATATTATATAAATTATGACTAATATGGCGCGGGGCGAACGAACGATTTTAATTATGTTTAATTTTTTGTCTATATTTGAGAAAAGTTGTTGATTTATGTCGAGGCAAAACAGCGTTGAGTTCCGTCACTCAACATGCAATGCCTTTAGAACATAGCGAAAAACGGGGAACGGAGTGTTTTAACACTAGATAGCCTCTGCCTATCCTGCTGTGTGCGGGATACAGCGTGAAGCTGAAAAATTCTTTAAAAAATACTTCAAATATCGTTTTGTTGCTACATCTATATTATATAATTAGCAATAAGATATGTATTTAATTGAGATTCCTTCAACACGTTTGTGCAATTTGAGTGCAATATAATGTATTACGTGCAATATTTTTTTGTAAATAAATATTTTTTATTAATAAAAGATATTTCATTTCAATATTCTGGATCTCTGTTTGTTGTTGTTCGATGTTTCCTTCACATTATTTTAGTGTCTTACCTTATTTAACTATTTGAAGATAAAAATAAACGAATCGAATCGATTTTATGAGTATTTAAGTGTTTTTTCAACTTAGATATGTAAATAATATTTTAAAATATAATTATATTTTCAACTATTTTTATGTACTTATTTAGAAAACGTATAAAAATTTGAACGTAGCGTGACTCGAACCCGCGCCTCCTGGAAATATTATCCTATCCTATCCTATTTTTCTTGAATGAAACTATTTCAACTGGATTAATTTTTTTTATTACATTTTTGGAAACCCGACGTTTCGAATACTGCAGTAGTCCGTGGTCATGGGCAGACTGAGGTGGCATTCGTCTGTCAGTCAGTGACTACTCTCTAGAATTACAGGCAAATTCCTTAGCTTTCCTTGATAGTTTAAAAAAAAAAAATAAATTAAATTAGCTTCACGCTGTATCCCGCACACAGCAGGGTAGGCAGAGGGAACCTAGTGTTAAAACACTCCGTTCCCCACTTTCTGCCGGATTCTGGAGGCATTGCGTGTTGAGTGGCAGACCTCAACGCCGCGCTTAACCTCTACACCAGAGCGAAGAAATGGAAATATAAATTTAAGTAAATATTTCATCTCCTCGAGTGGGGATCGAACCCACAACCAGTCGGTTTTGCAGTCACACCTCGTGCCGCTGCGCCACGACCGGCCTCTAAGTCATAAGAAATCCCAATAGGACAATAGGCCACGCAGTATATAGGAAACCACGCACAGTAGAGAGACAGCCGGCACTTCTACCATATGTGAAGGGAGTTACAGAGAGGATTGGCAACATCTTAAGAAGAGCTTCCATAAATACCATATTAAAGTATAACAAGAAAGTGAGCCAATTATTGAGACCAGTGAAAAGTAATATTCCTTTTCAGAGTGCAGGTGTATACAAACTAGACTGTGACTGTGGCTTATTATACATAGGTCAAACAAAGAGAAGCATCGGTGCTAGGGTGAAAGAACACATCTCCGATATCAAGATAGGCATGTATCGAAGTCAGCTGTGTGTGAACATACTGTGGATAAACCCAGCCACTGATAGCCACAGCCAGCCCAGACACCAGCCACACAGGTTTGATAAACCTCAAATCCCCAATGTAAATCAAACTCTTTGTTTTATAAAAATATGTTTTTGAGAATAAGTGATACTTCTAAAATGACGCTTTTGTGGTCGAAAAATTCGAGATACACTTTTTAGACTTGGAGCGGAAGGAGAAAGAGGTCCTTTAGAATAACATATTGTATTAGAATTTAATATAGACATTGTACAAGCTTAATAATATTTTACTCTGGAAGAAATATAAATTGCTAAGAAAAACAGATACATTCCTAGAATGATCTGCGAGGCTATTGAAATACAAAAACATTCTAATTTCAATAGAGAGGTTGGCTGGAACCTTTCTACCACCTGGGGCCATAAAATCCTTAAAGTCTTAAGCTCACCATACCAGAGTGTAAAATACTATAAGCTCATGTAGGAATCCAGTGCGGTAACCGACGTAGTTAGTTATAATAATTATGTCAACTGACAGACGAATGCCACCTCACTCTACCCGTGACCACGGACTACTGCAAATTATTCGAATCGTCGGGTTTCCAAAAATGTATAATACAAAATATACACGTTAATCCAGTTAAAATAGTTTCATTTAAAATGTGTAATAAACGTGAAAATTAAAGAACTATTAAATATTTTTTCTTTCTTAAGTATAGAGTAACACTTTTTTAAAAATACTGAAAAAAAAACGAAATAACAGGCAAATTTTATCATTAAACATTTATTAACATTTCACAGATACATTGTCAAAACGTTAAGGACGGATTACATGACCATTACCATCGCCACTGGTGGACTTTATTCCTATTACTGTTCCTGTGGTCAGGACTTACGATATTTTTTTTTAATATCTGATAATGTCTGGTTTATAGTCTAAGGTCATTTCTTGCAACGACATTTCCGTTTAAAAAGCGTATAAGTAAATAATAATATATATTCAAAATTGATGCTACACTAAATTAAATATACAGAGCTTTGAAGATTCATATATTATACATTTGGGAATACAAAAAATAACCAATATCTAAATAAAAAACATATTTTAGTATGTCCTTTATTTCGCGGTTAGTTGCGATTCGATCGCCGCAAAAAATAACCTTAGATCTTAAATCGTGTTATTTTTCTATATATTTTTCAATTTTATAATAAACTTCTGATATAATCATATTCTGTTCTTAGATATCGGTATATAATAAAAGTTAAACTTGGCTATAAGTACGGTTATAATTTATATTTACAAATATATTTCTGTGACACTTAATGAGTATTTATCTATGTTATTTGTAAATGGAGGTTCTATATTAAACATATTAATGAAAACAAAAAAAAATATAAGATAAATATATAGAATCTGTGTTTACAAATAATCTGAGCTTCATAGTCTTTATAATGGCACCAATTTATTGTGCAAATCTTAGTACTTCTAAAAATTAAAAAAACAAATTTTACTCTTTAGTACATATTCTCTTATAAAGTTCAGATTAAATGCATGCATCATATATGTATAGTATAAACATTTTTCATATTTATCTATTTTAGTTCTTTAAAAGAGACTAGTAAGAGTGTTAAAGTTTTTGATTTGTGAAAGATATAAATAGATATATTAGGTACATTTGTTCCTATATTTTGACGGTATTTACAAATCGGAATCGATTTACAAAATATAGGTACTTCGCGACAAAATTACAACAAACGCAAGTCAATTTGATTACTACGTAACCGTCGTCATAGTATATAACAAGTGCTAAATTTTATTACTATTATGGCATTTCTAGTAAGGCCTGACAGTGCCTAGTCGGCCTCTGGGTAGCGGTTCAGCGTAGCTGTGCCTGTACTTCGCCGGCTGTCGGTCGGCGAGGTCAGTGAAGTCTCTATAGTCCCTTTCGTAAAATCTGTCTCTATCTCCTTCTGCATAAGACTGGCGTTGGTCGTCCAGAAGTCGTGAACGACTGAATGCCTTTTGTCGGTCATTCCAATTTCTCCTTTCTTCTATTACTGGCTCAATGATTTCATCCTCTTCGATGCGACGGTCTAATTCTCTCCTATCTCTGTACCGGTCAAAGTCATTCCTTTGCTTTGACTCGACTCTATTCAAATAATCCTCCGTGCCGTACTCGTATCTTTTGACTTCGTCACGTTTACGTCCAACTCTTGGAAGTCTCTCTATTTCTCTCTGACCCAAATCAGGAACAACGCCTAAGTCACGAACTCTGTCTTCTTTACGCCTGTCCGGTTCTCTGTGAGAACGTTCTACGTCGCGATAGGAACGGTCGGTTTCTCGCCGAGAGCTCACTTGTCGGTCCTGACGCTCATCTCGCCTTTCTTCCTCGGGGGAAGAAGTCGAGCGACTGTTCCGTTCTAGCATGCTTCTCCTCATGGCCATGTGAGCTTCAAGTTCTTTATTAAACCTCTCTCTTTCCAAGTTCATGAACTTTTCTTTAGCGACGTTAAACCGTTCTTTTGGGGAGGCATCAACAACTTTGAGGCTTCCTTCGCTTGCACCCCTTTGAAGCTTACCCAATCTGCGATCTTCGACTCTGTCGATGCTTCTATTGGAAGGTTTTGTTTCTGCGACATACCTTCGCCTATAGCTCGTATCATCATCGAATTTATCTGTTTTGTCCTTCCTTTCAAGGGATTCATGACGGAAGCGTCGCTCAAAAGTTGCTTGGTCACGGAATGAAGGCATTTGGTCACGGTATTGGTCACTATAGTCATCGTTGTAAGCCCTCTCGAAGTGACGCGGAGACAAGGTACGACGAGGAGGAGGAGAAGAGCGGTGTGGAGAGTGAGCTCGACGTGGAGAGTGTGCTCGACGAGGTGGAGATGCGTCAAATGCCTCGTGCATTAAGTAAGCTGTGCTTTCTGCCCAATCTTCCTCTGAAATGGAAAGGAAAAAAATGAATACTTATAACCTTAAATACTTGCTACATAATTGGGTCGATCAACAAACTTTCTTTATAGCAGTGAAACATTAACATTATTTTAGCTTTACATACGTATAATCTAATAACTCAAGAGCTTAAACGTATCGAGTGTTCAAAATAATATTAACACAAAAAATATTCCAAATATTATTTTAATTAAAAATTCTCAACAAATTTCGTTGAAAAATATTTCATGACCCGATTACCTAGATTACCTGTAATAATATATTCAAAACCGTCGTCAGGTATGTTACTATTGTCGAATTCAGTTTTACGTATAACGGGAGTTCACCTCTAAGCATGCCGTTTGTGACTAAACTTGTTTGAAAGTTTGCATATGCTGTATGTGAGCTGTCGTTTTATTGATGATATACAAAAAAAAACTTTATTCTTTGATAAATTAGTTAAATATTGGCTGTAGCTTTTTTTTTTAGTAAATCTGCTTCACGCTGTATCACGCACACAGCAGGTTAGGCGGAGGGAACCTAGTGTTAAGACACTCCGTTCCCCACTTTCTGCTGAATTCTGGAGGCATTGCGTGTTGAGTGGCAGAACTCAACGCCGCGCTTTGCCTCGACACTAAAGCAAAGAAACGGAAATATAAATTTAAGTAAATATTTCATCTCCTCGAGTGGGGATCGAACCCACAAACAGTCGGTTGTCACACACACATCGCGCCGCTGCGCCACGACTGGCCTCATTACTTGATAATTTAGTTAAATATTGGCTGTAGCTTTTTATATAACATTTTTTTAGTACTTTAATTTTTTTTGGGTTCTACATTAAAACAGTTTGTAATCTCATCCACTTTTTTGTCTCGGGACTTGGTTGAATTATTTACAATATTTATATTGGAGCTAACTAATTGGTATTTTTTTTATTTAAGTAATATAAAATTTGCATATGTAAAGGTTAATTACTCGTTATTTATTGAATTAAAAAACTTGAAGCACGTTATTAGGATTTTTTTTATTCTAAAGAATTTCAATGGCACAAAATACTAACCAAGGAGTTTAACATTTATGTCTAAAAAAATTAAACCTTTTTTTTAAATTGTACGGCAGTTTAAAAAAAAACAAATAGAAATTAAATAAACATTAATTTATATTTGTCAAGTAGTGAACTAAAATATTTATTGATTATATAATTTGTGTGAATATTTTTTTTTATCTGATTCACGCTGTATCCCGCATACAGCAAGATTTGCAGAGGGAACCTAGTGTTAAGACACACAACTTTCCGCCGAATTCTGTTCTTTGTCTCGACGCCAGAGCGAAGAAATGGAAATATACATTTCCGAGCGGCGATCGAACCCACAACCAGTCGCGTTTACAGTCACACTTTGTGCCTCTGCGCCACGACCGGCCTCGTTTTTTTTTAAACTAGAAAGAAAGCGTCAGGCTCCCACGTGTCTTTACATATCTCGGCCCATCGCAGTTAAAAGCCTTGCGTTTTTGGGATTTAGATCATAATTAATATACATTTAATTTTTAATGGTGTTCCAGATTACATTAAAACAAAAGGGAAAGTAAATATTTATATGAAATATTTGATTATTTATCGCAATTTCACCTTTTTCTGTGAGAGGGAGAGTAACCTAAAAAACGTGTTATAATTTATGTAATTGGACTACTCAAAGCAAAATTACATATTTTTTACGTATATTTGTAATATATGTTGTAGAAAATTAAATTAATATTCTGTTTTTTAATGGAAACGTGTCATAGATAGCAGCAATTTAGACATTAATTTTAAATGAATAACACCTTCGTTAAGCAGCAGTCAATAATTGGAAAAAAAATATTATATTCGTTTTTTATTGGGTGTTGAGTAGCGGAACTCAACGCCACGCTTTGCCTCGATACCAGAGCGAAGAAATGAAAATATAAGTGTAAATAAATATTTCATCTTTTCGATTGGGGATCGAACCCGCAATCAATCGAATTTAGTCACACTTTGTGCCCCTGCGCCACGACTGGTCTCCTACAGGTGGAAGTGTCGGCGCTCCTTTTACGGGAACTGCATATAGGGTAAAATATTTTAAATAATTTTATTATTTATTTTGTTTGAAAAAATAACTATTTCATTTTTGAGGGGAAAAAATGTTTTAATTGTATCAGGCCTTTATAGAATAGTTAAAACTGTGGTTTCATTTAAAGTGGTGCTGATACTTCCAATCTGTATAAGTGTAAATGTATACGTATTAAGTAAAAAATGTAAAAAATTACAAACTGTATATTGTGTGTGAGACTAAAGATTATCTCAGAATTATTGTTAAGATGTTCCCAATTTAAGACAATAGACTTTTGTTGATAGAATCACATATGGCCTGTGATCGTCAAATTACTACTATACTACATCCTTCAATATGTATTGTGTTATGAAATAATGATGATATTTGAATATACGCGCTTATTTTTCTTTATCTTGATTTTTTGCTTATTATATGTAAAATGGCCGTGAACTGTATAGTGTTTTTTTTTCTACTATAGGCATAAACAAACATTAGAAGCAACTGTTATAATTTTTTGCTTAATAATTTTTTTTCTCAGCTTCACCCTATACCCCGCGCATGGGAGGCCATAGGAAACATGGGAATCTAGGGTTAACACTCCGTTCCCCACTTTCTACCCAATTCTTGAGGGGTAGTTTGTGGTGAGGTGAACTTAACGCCGCGCTTTGCGTGGTTAACAGAACGAAGAAATAAAAATATCATAAATATTTCATTCTTCTCACAACTGTCACCAGTTGTTACTGTTGCACGTTCGCACGTGTCGTCACTTTTATAAAGATGTCAGAATTTTCAACTAAAGTAGTTGTCCCTGTCATTATTTAGTAAATATATTTAATTACAAATCATATACGTACAATTGTACTTAAAAATCCATAGAATAAGAAAGATGTGAGGCCAGTCGTGGTGCCGCTGCACGTAGTGTGACTGTAAAACCGATTGGTTGTGGGTTCGATCCCCACTCGAGGAGATGACATATTTACTTAAATTTATATTTCCATTTCTTCGCTCTGCTGTCGAGGCTAAGCGCGCAATGCCTCCAGAAATCGGCAGAAAGTGGGGAACGGAGTGTCTTAACACTAGGTTCCCTCTGCCTACCCTGCTGTGTGCGGGATACAGCGTGAAACTTTTTTTTTTATTAAGAAAGATGTAATGTATAACTAATACAACTAATATTTAAATATATTTTTTTATAATACAAAACAAAATACGCTCTATCAGTGAAGCTGCGTGCGTCAGAAACCACAAAAACCGTAATATAGCCATATGTTAGAGCTGACAGAATGTAAATTCAATTGCCAAGTCATTTTGAGCGAAGGTGAGCCTTCGTTCTTGAACCATTTGAGAGCGAGAGATTGTATGTACATTATGTAAAGTTGCCTTTGAATGCATTATAATTATGTTACGACAGATTTTTTTCTAAAACGGTTATTATTTTATTAAATTTATTTGAATTAATATATGTATGTATTGTAAATATAATATATTGCAGGTTTATTTTCAGCTTCACACTGTATCCCGCAAGTAGCAGAGTAGGTACAGGGAGCTTAGTGTCAGGACACTCCGTCGATATCTCCAATTTTCGACGAATTTTGGAGACATTGCGTATTGAGTGGTGGAACTCAATGTCACGGTTTTACCTCGACACCAGAGCGAAGAAATAAAAATGTTAAATTATCACTTTCTCAAGTGGAAATCGAATCCTCAACTTGTCGCGTTTATAGTCACACAGTTGTGCCCCTACGGCACCTATTTACATCCTCCTAGAAATATTATTTCATAATAATATATAATAAAAAATAAAATTTATTTTAGGTTAAATATATTTTGTATGTATCCAAATTTTCAGTACAAAAAAAACTATGAAAGTATGTGTCGATTTAAAAAAACACGTTCCATGATTATGCACGAAATTGTTAATTTCTTCTAAAGGAAAGTGGCACAACAAACATCGCATGATCAATTCAGGTAAACAAATTAAAATATGCAAATTTTTGTTTTTATTTCGTATACAAGGTTAGGTTTTTACACTTTATAGAAAATAAGTAGAAAATTAATAAATTTAACTAATAACTAATAAACTATAATTATCAATTATTATTATAGAGGTCAGTCGTGGTGCAGAAGCAGAAAGTGTAACTGTAGACACGATAAGTTGTGGGTTCGATTCCCACTCGAGGACATGGACATATCTAATATTTCTATTTTTCTTTACTCTAGGGTCGTGGCAAAACGTGGTTGAGCCCCGCCAATCAACACGCAATGCTTCCAGAATACGGCGGAAAATGGGGAACGGGGTGTCTTAACACTAAGTTCCCACTGCTTACCCCCTATGTGTTTGGGATACAACGTGACGATAAAAAAATATAATATAGATAAAAAATATATATAATATTTGTTTTTTCTTTACATGGTAGTCGTTTCAATATATATGTATATAAATGTTTATTTTATTATAATTTTTAGACTGGAATGTAGTCATTTCAATAACCGGCGCTACAGATCGTGACTTGAAGTATATATATTGCAGAATCATATCCGCGTACATTTTAGACCCACGAGACTTTTAAAACATAGTGATATCATCTAAGTAAATAAGTATAGGATTTTGTCTTAGTCTGTTTTTTTTTAACTTGTCGTTGTATTCTGTACTTAGCAAACAGGGTAGGCAGAGGGAACGCAGTGTTAAGGAACTCCGTTCTCATTAAAATAGTTCCGTTCCCCGGGTTCCACCGAATTCTGGAGCCATTGCGTGTTCAGTTGCGGAACTCAACGCCACATTTTGCCACGGCACCAGAATAAAAAAAATCAAATCTCGAGTTGGATTAGAATTCACAACCTGCCCGCTACACGTTTGTGCTCATGCGCCTCGACTAGTATGTTTATAATCTCTCTTTATTTATCAGCAATTAGCAGGGTAACAAGAGAGAGCCTAAAAGGAATAAACCCCTTTCTGCACTTTTATAATTATTAAATAAAAAATATATATCTTTTCGGTGATTTTATATGTAATAAAGATATTTTAATCACCAAACAAAAATTTATGATCATCAACCAATAGGTACTAAAATTATAAGAATAATAATAATTATTATTAAAACATTAAGACCAGTCGTGGCGCAAGGGCACAAAGTGTGACTTGTAAAAATCGACTGGTTGTGGGTTCGATCCCCACTAAAAAAAAGGAAATTAAATATTTATTTAAATTTATATTTTCATTTCTTCGCTCTGGTGTTTAGGCAAAGCGCGGTGTTGAGATCCACCACTTAACACGCAATGCCACTCGAACTCGGCAAAAAGTAGGCAACGGAGTGTCTTAACACTAGTTTCCCTCTGTCTACCCTGCTGTGTGCGGGATACAGCGTGAAGGTGTTTGATTGATTGATTAAAACAATATGTACTTATTCGTTAACATTTTCATACAACTAAAAGGTTGTATGACTCACAAGGTTATTAAGTCTTCTTAAAACCGTGGGTATTGACAGATGCATTCCTAATTATATTTTGTTAGTCAAAGTTCAAATTTGTGTGAGAAATTGAAGATACATAACATTAATTACTTATACTTTAGAATGACTTTTAAATGGCTATGGAGGTTATTCTTTGTGATTATTTAATAAATGTATATTGATAATATTATAGTTGTGTCATTTGAATATAAATATTAATGCTTTAGTTTTTATATATATATATACTGTTAGCGAACTCGCGTAAAAGAGGGTAGATGTCTGTGAAAAAGATGAAGATAAAAGCTGTGGAATTGTGTTAATCGAGGGTAGTAGCTTGTAGGCAACGGCTCCTATTGGAAGGAAACTAGTGTGAAGTATTGTTAGCAGATGATATATATCATTCATTAAAATTACATAGTATCTCTTTCCAAATAAT
The DNA here is from genome assembly GCA_013421005.1 of Heliconius erato x Heliconius himera. Taxonomy (NCBI): domain Eukaryota; kingdom Metazoa; phylum Arthropoda; class Insecta; order Lepidoptera; family Nymphalidae; genus Heliconius; species Heliconius erato x Heliconius himera. The sequence goes on along the minus strand of JAATLQ010036432.1, from coordinate 64,998 downwards.
ATAGAAATATATAGACGATGTGTGTTTGTATCGTGTTTTTTTTAAAAAACGTTAACCGCTACCGATTCCTAACAATACATTATAATTTTGTTTTGTATTTGGCTTTGACCATATTGAAATTTTCAATTTATTGTTCTTTTTTTGTAAACAAAATAACAGTCTATTTAATTTTAACATCGATTGTTATGAAAAAATAGAATTATTCTTTTAATGTGCTTGAAAAATATTATATTATTTGCCATAATATTCATTATATAATTTATACATTTAATTTTGAGAAAGTGCAAGCGCTACGTGGCTGCTTGCGAGGACAACATCGGCGGCAAGAGCTCCCCCTGCAAGACTCCAATTTATACTTACTGAGCGTTGAATTATTTAAATTTTACATTTTCTCGACAAGTGAATGTCCAATTTATATGTTATAAAAGCCAAAAATTATCTTCATAAATTAGGAAATTTAATAACTCGTAAGTTGAAATATCACTTTGCAATTTTCAATATTTTTTTGTCAAAAAATGTCTTATTATATGACTTATTTATAAGAGTTAGATAAAGGGTGTCGCGGTCTTTATTTTAGATCTAATAAAACTAGATGTTTTTTTATTACAATATATTTACATATATTTAACTATTCCTGCATCGCATGTGACTAAAGTAATACGATGGTGTTCCTAATTATTGTTATTTTCTTATTTAAGGCTGACTAAGAATTAAATTGTAATGACATATAGCCTATACCACTCCTAAAGAATGCAGCTTTCATATAAAACAAACAAAAAGTATGTCCGACCAGTAGTTCCAGAGGTCTTGAAGCGTAGCGTTTAAACAAACAAACTGTTTCGCTTTATTATACAGAGTGTTTTTGTCAGCATCACTTTAAATGAAACCACAGTTCTACCTACTCTATAAAAGCCAATGAAAAAATATATTCTTTTCCCAAAAATGTAAAAGTAATTTTTTCAAACAAAATAAATATTAAAATTATTGTTGTAATGTAAAACGCCATTGGTCAAGAACAACGCACGCACACATAAACCTATCAAAGGAACGCATCATTCCGAAATCAAGTCGTAGGTATTGGCGGCAAAGTTCAAAGTTGTTTAACTTTTAGTAGTATTTTTGTAGTAGTATGTGTTTACGTTATTGGTATCTAAGCGTAACTGCGTCACATGTAATACAGGTATGGATAAACATCGCAAAATGAAAAAAAAATCCTACGTCTAAACTGTTGAGGTAACTTGATTAATTTCTTTAGGTATGAGTTTAAAATATTTTACCCTATATGCTGTTTCCGAAAACGGAGCGCTGACGCTTCCACCCTATATTAGTATAGATAGTATAGATAAGTAGTTCGGAAACCATTTGCAACAACTTACCGCTAGTGCTATGGTTATCATGTCGTGGATACTCATTCCTCTCTGGCGAGGGTGCGAGGTCGCTCCCTATACCAGAGCTGCCGCCGGAGGACTCCAGCTTGCGGCGTGCGTTGATCCCTACAATGTTCTGATTGAGACACCGCCTAGTGTCTATGTTGCTTAGGTTGCCCTTCTGGCGGTGCACAGTGTCGTAGTCACGTGGAGGCAGAAGAATTGGACTTTTGCCTGAAATGACATTTTTTTTATATTATTATTGCATGTATAAATTACAGATAAGTCAGTTTTTTTCATTCTATACTACTAAAATTTTGTGATTGTTTATTAATCTAACTTTTCGGATATTATAAAAACGTCTTATTTTATAAGGAATTTGAGCCCGTTATTTTTATTAAAACATATAATTATCATATTAACTGCATCACAACAGACAATTTTTATGGCATGCTTGACCTAATCGGCTTCATGCTGTATCCCCCCGCACATAGTAGGGTAGGCAGAGGGAACCTAGTGTTAAGACACTCCGTTCCACACTTTAGGCCGAATTCTGGAGCCATTGCGTGCTGAGTGGCGGAACTCAACGCCGCGATTTGTCTCTACACCAGAGCGAAGCAATGAAAATTTAAATGTAAATAAATATTTCACTTCCTCGAGTGGGGATCGAATCCATCGATTCGACACCAGTCGATTTTACACTTTGTGCCTCTGCGCCACGACCGGCCTAATATTTTTGTATTGTTTATAAAACAAAAAGAAAAGAAAAATATAATGTATTTTTTATAATAAGTTAAAATGCACAATGCATTGCTTCAAGCATTGGATTGCTTATGTCATACTATTTTAATCATATTTCTAATGCGATACAACGAGTTACCAAACTTGTGACCTAATCGTACTGTAATAATATAATCACAAATATTTACATATAAAACATATTATTAGATAATCATAATAAAGCTTACGTGCGCGTTGCTAATAGGCAAACAATAAGTGTAAATTGTAGATATACATGTATATAATATTACAAATTTCTATAAATACATATATATAAATATATATAAATATATATAAATAAATAGACTAAGTGACATATTAATTCCTTATTAAAACTATCAAATATGGCCCTTTTTTTTTAGTTACACGCTGTATCCCGTATGTGCAACATACGGGTAGGCAGAGAAAACCTAGTGTTAGGACACTCTTCTCCACATTTGCCCCTGAATTCTGGAGGCGTAGCGTATTGTGTGGCAGTTCAGTGAAATGAAAATATCAAACCTGTCGGGTTTACAGTTACACGCTTGTGCCCTTGCGCCACGACTAGATTTTATGTGCATATAAAATTTTAGATTCCACATATAAACACAAAAAAAATTAAAAAATATTAATGTAATATAATATAGATTTAATTATTGTTAACAACTATAAACATTTGAAGCATAAAGCTAATCTTAAACAATATAACGATCCAACCACAATATTAAAATCCACTAAACTAAGAGACTCAAATCCTTACCACCTGGTTCAAACCCACAACAAAGCACAAATACATACCACCGTGTGCAAAAATAGTGACAAAAGCATCATCAATCTACGTAAAAGTAAGAAATCTGACTGACCTAGACCCTTTTTACCTGTTGACAACTTTTGCTTCAATTCGGCTGCAAGACTGTCGTATAGATTGGCCACGTTCCTATCCTCGTTGCTGCCGGAGTCGGATTCTCTGGAAACCTCACTTCCGAGGGAAGAGTCAGGTGGTTTTTTTGAAGGTAAAGCACCTCGCATTTGAAGTTTCCTTTCGATATCAGCAAATTTCTTCTGGTTTTCTGGACGTTCTATCAACGCTAGTAGATGTGTGTATAGCATCTCCGCCGTATGATCTGAGTCGCATCTGTCAAGGAATAAAAAAATATGTGTAAGAATAATTATCTGTGCTTTACGTTGTATACGCAAATAACAGAGTAGGTAAAGGGAATCTAGTGTTAAGACACTCCGTTCTCATTAAAACAGTTCCTTTCCCCACTTTCCACCGAATTCTGGAGGCCTTTCATGTTGAGTGGCGGAACTAAACGCCGCTTTACGATCAATGTATTTTATTCAGCGATTTTTATTTTCTTCTGTAGAAGAAAAAGAAGAAGATTCAGAATTTATCAGGAATCTAAGAAATTCTGCTTTTGTCACTTCTTCTTGAATTTGCACCTATATGTAGTATTGTGAAAAAAAATGCAATTAACCATAGCTATATCAAGAAAATATAAAAATACCATAGACAAATTTTGACATATCCATACAAGGTTAAAGAATTTTATACCTAAAAAAAAACTACTAGGCATATAACGTATTACTCATACTCATTAATTCCAGTAACAGTACATAGTAAATTAGGTTATTACTGTCTCTTAAGGGAAACACCGTAACGCGACTGACCGAGCAACCTACGAGATACTTTTCCAAATCCGGTATTGCATTGCGTACCGACGCCGTTTTATGAAAACATGTCAACTATAGACCTATAAGAATCACCATCACTTCATTAAATGATTAATGGTGCCATTTTCTGCACGCTGTATCCCGCACACAGTAGGGTAGGCAGAGGGAACCTCGAGTTAAGACACTCAGTTACTCACTTACTATAATATGGTATTATAGTTATTAGTTAATAAATAATAAAAGCTGAGGCCTTGTTTTGAGCTCCGCCACTCAACACGCAAAGCCTCCAGAATTCGGCAGAAAGTGACAAGTGGAGAGTCTTAACACTAAGCTCCATCTGCCTACCAACTACATGGGGGATACAGCGTGAAAATAAAAAAAATAGAATCAATGATCTCACACAATGTTAGATTATTATTATTACTATTGCAAGTCAAAGTAGTTCTCGTTATTGGTAACCTTTGACTCCCCTTTAACCCCTCATCGTCGATCATTTATTTCAATATTCATATGTTTTGACAGTGTCTATAATAGTGTATCATATGTTACGTCTGTTTATGTTGTAATGTCAAAGTTGACGTTTTAACGTAAGCGACGTGGCATGTTCTTGACAAGGCCACAAGTCAGTTCCAGTTTAGTCACACTTTTTGTCAATCTCAATAATACGAGCATTCACTTAAAAAAGTTATGTTTTTTTTCTGTTAACTTCACGCTGCACACGCACATAGCGGAGGGATTAAGATATTTGCGTTTTACACTTTCCGCCGAATTCTGGAGGCATTGCGTGTTGAGTGGCGGAGCTCAACGTCGCGCTTAACCTCGACGCCAGAGCGAAGAAATAGAAATATAAATTTAAGTATATATTTCATCTCCTCGAGTGGGAATCGAACCCACAACCAGTCGGTTTTGCAGTCACACCTCGTGCCGCTGCGCCACGACCGGCCTCAAATATTTATTTACATTTATATTTTCATTTCTTTGCTCTGGCGTTGAGGCAAAGCGCGGCGTTGAGTTCCACCACTCAGCACGCAACGCCTCCAGAATTCGGCGGAAAGTAGGGAACGGAGTGTCTTAACACTAGGTTCCCTCTGCCTATTTTGCTGTGTGCAGGATACATCGTGAAGCTGACAATGGATAGGTGACGTAACATCTGGGCGGTAGTACGTATGGGCGGAGCGGACTAGAATTCAAATCATCAATTATTTCTACAGGTACTATGGGGTTATTAGATATTCATTATTGCCTTTGTCATGGTGACCATGCTGTTGGTCTAGTTTCGAAACTAGCCTTCAGTTCTAATATGTTGTTATTGTGACTGAGGCCAGTCGTGGCGTAGGGGCACAAGTGTGTCAGTAAACGCGATTGGTTGTGGGTTCGATACCCTATCGAGGAAATAAAAAAATATTTAAATTTATATTTTCACTCTGATGTCGAGGCATTGAGTTCCTCCACTCTACACTCACTGCCTCCAGGATTTGGGGGAAAATGGTGAAGGGAGTGTTAACTTAACACTAGGTTCCCTCTGCCTACCCTGTTGTGTGCGGGATACAGCGTGAAGCTGACTTTTTATGTTATACTGTTAATGTGCATGTAGTTATTGTCATATTGTGCAATTATTGAGTACGTCTAGTAAATAGAGTGGAGAAAATAGTGAGATATTGAACTACTAACAAAACTGAATACATAAATTTTAGATTTTGCTTAGGTAACGTATTTCTGTATATTAACAAAATATGTTTATTTTTATTATAATATTTAAACATTTTACAAAACTAGTTTAACAAATTTTTTTGGTGATTATTACATAAAAAATCGGTATAAACAATATTATAGACATTTAATTTTAACTTCACGCTGTATTCCGCACATAGGATGTTAGGCAGAGAAAATCTGGGAACCTAGCAGACACTCTGTTCCCTTTAAGTCACTTCCGTTTTCCTTAAAATAGTATTTTATTAAGTTTATTACTACCTATAAATAATACCTAGGCCAGCCGTGGCGCAGTGCACGCAACACGCAAAGCCACCAGAAATTGGCGGAAAATGGGGAACGGAATGTCTTAACACTAGGTTCCCTCTGCCTACCCTGCTGTGTGCGGGATACAGCGTGAAGCTGAAAAAAATACTAGCTATGTCCTGTTTTACACAAAATAATTTATACCGTAGGTAGCTATATAATAATACTGTTTAAGTCTCTTCGCATATATAATTTAATTATTATTATAAGAGACGATACAGGCTGGTGTTGGAATGTTGACATTTCATATTCAATGTCGTATTTATAAAAGTTGATGAGTAGTGCTTGAGAAGGTCAACTTTTTAGTATGAACCCGGATATACCTAGTAGCGGTGTTGAAATTATTAAATGGTTTTTATTCTATTACATATATTTTTTTATTTGTACGTTTATTTTAGAAACACCGTACGCTGTAAAAAAATCAACTTCACGCAATGTCCCACACATAGGGTAGAGAGAGGGAACCTAGTGTTTAGACACTCCACTCTCCACTTACCGCCGAATTTTTTAGGCAATGCGCGTAGAATGGTGGGACTCGACGCCGCGCTTAGCCTCGACACCAGAGCAAAGAAATGGAAATATAAATTTAAATAAATATTTCATTTCCTCGAGTGGGAATCGAACCCACAACCAGACGCAGTAACAGTTTGTGCCCCTGCACCATGACTGGCCTCTTTAAAAATTATAATATTGAAATGAATAGTAAAAAATCAATTTGACCCGCAAATCTTGTTTTAACATCTGACTCGTGTGGAATTTCAAAAAGAGCGCAATACACGAATGTCAAGGATAAATAAATATATCATTTATCTTGTATATATTAATTAATATATTATAAAAACGAAACTAGATATTTTTAAGGTAATTTTATTCAGAAATACGTGGAAAGATGCTATCAGGGTTTTTTTTATAATTAATATGTATTTTCTACAATATAAACATAACTATACAAAATTGAATTAAAAAATTAAAAAAATATAAACTACGTCATTTACAAGGCGTTTACAAAAGTTATAAGCTGGTACTTGGTACTTTGGAATCGACAATATTATGATAAATTTATTACTTTTTTTTCAGTTTCACGCTGTATCCCGCATGTAGCAGAGTAGGCAGAGGGAGCCTAGTGTTAAGAGACTTCGCTCCCTACTTACCACTGAATTCTGGAGGCATCGTATATTGATTGGCATAACTAAACGCCACGAACGAACGACAAATGAAAATATTAAATATTTCAATATTTCATTTCCTCGAGGGGGGAATCGAACCCACAACCTGTTTATTTAAATTTTATTATAAGGTAAAATTCAAACATTAAGATATATACAAGTTATGTACAGAGACGGCAAGGCGAGGCAAAGCGCGGCGTTGAGTTCCGCCTCTCAGCGCGCAATGCCTCCAAAGTGGGGAACGAAGTGTTTTAACACTAGGTTCCCTCTGCCTACCCTGCTATGTGGGGGATACAGCGTGAAGCTAATTATGTACAAAGATAGATACCGTTTCTTGATTTAAATTGAATTTTGAATCGTGATTAGATGTGAACGTGAATTTAGTGATACATTCTCCTACTGAGGGGTTCATCAGTCGACCTCTTGATTAGTAGGTGGAAATATCGAGGACAAAATTTAAATATATTTTTATATATAAATCAATTGGACTTCAGGAATGTCTATAAAATTTTATTATTACTATAAGGCATATTTTTCGATTAATATTAAATTATAATTTATATTTTTTTGTTATTATTAGGTAACATTTATTGATAGTGTTTTATTTTTGTTTAATAAAACACTACGATGATATGACAGGATTGTATATTTGACGCTATCGTGGCGCAGTGGCACAGCGTTTGACTGTAAACGCTTCTGTTGTCGGTTTGATTCCTATTCGGGGGAATGAATTCCATTTTTCTTTCATTTCCTCGCTAATGGACAAAATGCGGTGTTGAGAGAAAATTCGGAAAAAGTGTAGGTTTTCAAGTCTAGGAAACCTTTAAACTAAGAGTTTACACTAGGTTTTATCCTTCAATCCTGCTTATAGCAGCGGAGCAAAGCCCAAATCTAAAAATGTGAATATAATTATATCATGTGAAATTTGTTTTCCATTAGTCACAAAAGTAAATTTATCATACTGTCAACTATCAATGAAAAGAAAACTAAATTTCTAACTGTGTAATAGTATAAAAAACAAAAACAAAGCTGGCAACCTTTTTTAATTTTCACTTCACGCTTAGTTAACGTTTATACAATTCAATACAATTTTTTGGCACCCAAACGTGTTTTGCGATTGAAAACAAAAATATTTCATCTAAGGAACTGTAAACCGACAGCAGTTGGTGAAAGTAACACGGAATTTTTATGATTATTTATTATAATCCGGTTTTGAGAATAAACAAATATTTTTTTGCCGACTAAAGAAATGTAGATGGAGAATTCCAAAAATCGATAACTGAAAAATAGCAATTGTTGTATTAACAATTTAGTAAAATTCATATAATAACTGATAATACGACAGGTTGTGGGTTCAGTTCCCATTCAAGGAAATGTAGGTAATATTTTTTCCTCTCCAGTCTCAAGGCAAAGCGCGGCGTTGATTTCCACAACTCAACACGCAATGCCTCCAGAATTTAGCGGAAAGTGATGAGCGGAGTGTCTTAATCCTAGGATCACTCTGCCTACCCTGTTACATACGGGATACAGCGTGAAACTGGAAAAAGTACGATAGTTAAAAAAAATCTGCTTCACGCTGTATCAGCACACAGCAGGTTAGGCAGAGGGAACATAGTGTTAAGACACTCCCTTCCCCTCTTTCCGAGTTCTGAGGGCATTGCGTATTGAATTGCGGAATTGCGGAACTCAACAACGCGCTTTGCCTTGAGACCAGAGCAAAGAAACTAAAATATAAATGTAAATAAATATTTCATTTCCTCAAGTGAGGATCGAACCCACAACCAGTCGATTTTATAGTCACACTGCACCCCTGCGCCACGACTGGCCTCATAATAAAAAAGTACAACGAGTGAAATTCATCATCTTACTCGAAGCTGTTCTCAGAAATAATCCTACAATTCTCTTCGAATCGAAATGAAAGTAAAATACAGTGTGAAAACTACAGAAGATTTAAATACATTATTAATTAATAATATCCATACTAATACTATGAACCATGAAAGAAAACGACTAACATATCCTAACAAATATATGTATTATATATATAATACATCTAAGAAATAATAATTAGAAAGTATGAGCAACGAATGCCCATATAAAGATAGGAAAGCGATTAAAGATAGAAAATCTGTGAACATAAATAAAGGAGATAATGTCGTCTCTTGACAACTTCGTAATTGCTTAATGAAAATTAACTTAGTAGTATGTGGATACTCTCGCTTTTGCGAATATCTTAGTAAAGGCTTAGTGGTTTTCCATTTTATGATTATATTGTAATTTGTTACAAGGTTCCCTCAGTTTGATACAGCGTGTGTGCGTGATACAGCGTGAAGCTGGTGATAATTTGTTATATGACTATATTATGATTTACAGCTTAATGTTTATTATGAGGCCGGTGGTGGTGCAAGGGTAGGCAGAGGGAACCTAGTGTTAAGACACTCCGTTTCCCACTTCCTGCCGGATTCTGGAGGCATCTCGTGTTGAGTGGCAGAACTCAACGCCGCGCTTTGCCTCGACACCAGAGCGAAACAATGGAAATATAAATTTAAGTAAATATTTCATCTCCTCGAGTGGGGATCGGACTCACAACCAGTCGATTCCAGTCCAGTCGGTCCAGTCGGTCACACTTCGTGCCGCTGCGCCACGACTAGCCTCACTTCATAGAATATAATATATATAAAATTACATCAATCGAATTGGACAAGAAACGTTATGTATTACATACCCTTACATACCGCCCATACATGTAAGACTGTATGGAAATATGTATGTTACATCAACAACTTACATAAATTCTGTATTCACAGCAATATATTGAATTAGCATATGAATGTTTATACCTTTCTACCGTTCGTATAGCTTGGAACACGAAGAGCAGGATCTAAGTTGACAATTGGAAATTTATACAGTGGGGCCACTGGACAGGTTGTGGGTTCGAATCCCACTCGCTCTCTAGCTTTGGTAACAAGGCAAAGTAGTAGTAGTAGTTTTGAGTTCTGTTACTCAACACGCAATGCCTCCAGAATTCGGTGGAAAGTGGGAAACAGAAGTGTCTTAACCAGAACGGAGTGTATTAACAGTAACACTAGATTCTCATATTATACTGCCTATCCTGCTATGCGGGATACAGCGGGAACCAAAAAAATAGTTAATTCGATTTCTTCAGTGCGCAGGCGCAGGGGTCAACGCTTCTAGGTGTAGCTGTGTTATCATGCATTATGTTAATAAAGAGAAAGGTAATGTGAAAACTTAAGTTACGATGTTTACGCGTACAGTAACCCTAACTGATGTCGCATCCAGTGATCTATGACAACCGCACGTTTTGATCGTTGTCGACGACTTTTACTGTACCTGAATGGTGTTTCGCTAGTGGTGTGTATTGTGTATGTATATATATATATTTTTGATATATGTAAACGTATGGAGGAATTTAAATATTTACTATCGTAAGCTACTGGGACCAGTCGTGGCGCAGTCCAACAAAATGTGACTATAAATGCGACAAGTTGTGGATGCGATTTCCACCCGAGAAATTAAATATTTAATATTTTTATTTCTTCGCTAGAGAATTCGGCGGAAATTGGGGAACGGAGTATCTTAAAACTAGGTTCCCTCAGAAAAAACTTACTATCTTATTATAGATCATATTAATACTGTTTCCCGCATGGCATGGCAAGAGAACCTTGTACCTAAGACTCTGCCTTATTGACTGTCCAGTTCAATTCAATACATTGCATGTTAAACAGCGAAACTCAATATCGTACTTCATCATAGCAAAAGATAAAAATAATTTAAAAATTAACCATTTCTTATAGTGGAAATCGAACCCATAACTACTGCATTCACATAGTCCTGTTCCATGGGACCATAATATCTATATATTATATATTTATTTTATATTTATATACTAACCATGAAGTATTTATATTTGAGAAAAAGAGAGAAAATTTAATTCATCTATTTTTAAAAAAACTGAAGATATTATAATTATAAAGACAAAAAAACGCGACTTTTACTGGACGACAGGCTTTAGAATGAAAAAGTGGAAAAGCAGGATTTCAATTATAATTCTAATAGCTTTCCTCACCACATCTTAGGGTCAATGCTACTGAACAACTTCTATGAAGCTGTTATCTAAATCACACTAAGTTTTGCTAGAAAGAACAAGATTTTCAAAATTATTTAATCAAAATAAAGATATTTAAAATTTAAAATATATATATATTTAAATTTGTCACAGAATATTCTTTATTAAAAGGAAGTATTTTCAGTTTTTTTGTTGTAAATAATATTTTATTTATGTTTTTGTAGTATCAGTTTTGAATTCTAATATTGTTTTTTGTTTGCCTTAGTAACATTTAATAACGTAGAGGCCAGTCGTGGCGAAGGGCACAAGCGTGGAACTTTAAACGCGATTATCGGTTCCCACTCAAGGAAATGAAACATGTAATATTTTCTCGCGCTGGTGCCAAATTCAGGGGAAAATAGGAAACGGAAGTGGCTTAATGAGAACGGAGTGTCTTAACACTAGATTCCCATGTTCCTTCTGCCTATCCTGCCATGTAAACAAAGCTATAAAAATATTCAATAAAAAATATAAATTGCCAACATTCCCATATTGGAACCAAAGTAAATAGCTGAACCATTTCTTATAAGGACATTTCGTTTATAATTCTAATAGCGAAAAGGTTATTTACGTAGATATATAGTCCTTGTCACAAATACCTGAACCTACAGATACGAGAACGTCGTAGGTAGTACTACCTAAACTACCTACGACCTGAGATGCACCGTGATATGTCACTAGAATGTTTAGTTTGTTATTATCAAAAGTAGCTTTGAAGATGACTTCCCTATTTTTTTTTAGGTTCACGCTGTATCCCGTATATATTAGAGTAGAAAGAAACCTTGTTTTAAGACGCTCCGTTGCCCATTTTTCTCTGGAGGAACTTTCTGGAGCTATTGCGTGTTTAGTGGCGGAACTCAACGCCGCGTTCGTTCGGCTCGATCCTTACAAAATATTTGCAAATAAAGTAAAATTTGAGTAAAATTATAATTAATTTATTCATCATTTCTATATACGAAGATAATTTTTTTAATCCATAAAATAATATTATACACTAGCAATTTCTAAAACACATGAAATTAATACAGCTTCAAGTTTAATTATTAAAAGAAAGTTTATTTATAAATATATTAAAAAAAATCTTAATGTCGTATATTTTGTCATTATTAGTTTTATTTTTTAGACAAACATTTAGCACGGCTTGTTTGATTTGCTAGTTTCGACATGTCATATATGAATTTATATTTCCATTTCTTCGCTCTGGTGTCGAGGCTAAGCGCGGCGTTGATTTCTGCCACTCAACACGCAATGCCTCCAGAATTCGGCAGAAAGTGGGGAACAGAGTGTCTTAACACTATGTTCCCTTTGCCTACCCTGATATGTGCGGGATACAGCGTCAAGCTGATGATATTATATGAAAGAGAAATAAGTAAATGTTTAATTTTTTACCTTTGTCGTACCCGGAAAAGGAAAGTCACAATAAATATTATGTATAAACATGAGAAGCACTACCTGCAGCGCCATATAGGGCTTACTTATACTTTTAAATTATTCAGAAATAATTATAAATTAAAATGTATTAAATTGAAACGCAAGTAGCAAAGTATCAGCTAAACGACTGGAAGAGTAAGGAGTAGGAGCAGGTAACAAACACGTGTAAAAAATTACATAGATAAGATAACTTTGGAATTATCATTTGGAAGAGATAACGATAGCAGTGATTGCCATAAGCTTAAAAGTTCTTTATCAGCTTCACGCTGTATCCCGCACACAGCAGATGGAACCTAGTGTAAAGACACTCCGTTTCCCACTTTCCGAATTTTTCGAGGCATTGCGTGTTGAAAGGCGGAGCCCAACGTCGGGCTTTTGGTCTTGGTGCCAGAGCGAAAAAATGAAAATATTAATAGATAATAATTGATTTCCTCGAATGAAGATCGAATCCACAACCGTCGCTTTAGAGTCACGCCCTTGTGTCTTTGAGCCAGGACGGCCTCAAAATTCAAAAGTTATCTATTTATATATATATGTGAAATTAGGTACCGTAACGCTGTGAGCTGCGACTGTAAAGCGTATAGTGTTTTAACACACGTATTGTGAAGACATGACTAATTTGCTAGCAACAATAGAATTGGTAAGGAACACCTCAATATCAATTTAACATACTTTCTCTTTACAGTCAGTTTAAGCTTCACGCTGTGTCCTGCACACAGCACGACAAGCAGAGGGAACGTAGTGTTTAGACATTCCATGCTCCTTTTTAGAATTCTGGAGTATAAGTCGAAGTACAACGACGCGCTTTGTCTCTAGAAATTAAATTATTAAAAACTAAATTTTTCCGAGTGGGAATCGAACCTGCTTTGTTTATAATCCCACGCTTGTGCCCTTGCGCCAGGACTGGCCCTAACTTTAACATTAAGTTTGTCCTTAATAATCGACTCAAATCCAATAGATTTGTATCGAAAATATCGTTTTTTTACAAATTTTAAGTTATGAATAGCGTTACTCAAAACACACACGATATAAAAAATATACTGTTACTGTTAAATGTATAAATGTATCCTATAATTATTTCAGCCAAAAATTAAACTCGATAAATAATGTCTTTTTCAAATTATTCCTCACATTCGGTAGTGAATCGTGTAACAGTGTAACAGGTTCCCTTTGGCTACCATGTGTGTGGCATACAGCCACATACAGGGTAGGCAAAGGGAACCTCGTGTTAAAACACTCCATTCCACATTTTTATTCTTCGAGGCATTGTGTCTTGAATGAAACTCAATGCAATGCATTTTACTTTGATACCATAGATATAAAATATTAATAAATAATAATTCGTTTCCCCAAATAGAAATAGAACCTACAACCGTCGCATTACCGTCACACGCTTGCGCTGCTGCACCTCAATAGAGTATATGTATATGTAATTAACATTTACTGTCTCAGATAGCACAATAAGCTTAGCTGTAATTTTCTATTGTATGCCAAAGGTCCCCCTTTCTAATACAGAGAGAAACTTTTGACGATTAACTTCTCACCTTTTGTGAATCCATTAATTAAAAATAAACTTTTATCTTTGAAAATGTCATTTTAATTTTGTTGAACTATTAAAGTATTACGTTACCCTTTTGAATTTGAGTAAGGTAAATTGATTAAAAATGTCAAACAGTTTTAAATTTTTAACTGTTATAACAAATCAAATCAGCTTCTCACTGTATCCCGCACACAGCAGGATAGGCAGAGGGAACCTAGTGTTAAGACACTTCTTTCCCCACTATCTGCCAAATTTTGGAGGCATTGCGTGTTGAGTGGCGCTTAACCTCGAAACAAGAGCGAAGAAATGGAAATATAAATTTAAGTAAATATTTCATCTCCTCGAATGGGGATCGAACCCACAAACAGTCGGTTTTACAGTCACACCTCGTGCCAATGCGCCACGACAGGCCTCAAATGTTATAACACTTTTGTTAAATTATAAATTAATATTTACTACGATAAAGTAAGAGGCAAATATTTAACTGTATGTATTTAATTATAATATAATAGTAGTATATTAGCTATTCTGTTGTTTTGGGCAAAAAATAAATGAAGAACAGTCTCACCTGTCAACGGTTTCTTTACACCTATTCTTGCAAATACTAATGGAAGTAGAGTATAAAAAAATTTAAAAATTCTATACCATCACGTTTACTTGTATCACATTTATAAATTTCACAACGTAACCTTCACAAAGTCAATCTCTTTCAGTTAAAAATCAAATATAATAATTTAGCTTCACGCACAGAGCAGATAAGGCAGAGGGAACCTAGTGTTAAGACACTAGGTTCCCAATTCCGCCGAATTCTGGAGGCATTGCGTGTTAAATGGCGGAACTCAACGCCACGCTTTGCCTCGACACCTGAGCAAAGAAATAGAAATATAAATTTAAATAAATATTTCATCTTTACGAATGGGGATCGAAGCCACAACCAGTCGAATTTACAGTCACACCTTGCCCCTGGGCCACGACTAGCCTCATTAAGTTAAAAATAAACATACATACTTCAATACATGTATTGCGTATGCGCAGTTCTCAAAGATGCGCCAGTACCGCTATTCGGAGTCTATTGCGACACAAAATACTGAAACGCGCCAAATGTCAGCATTTGTTTTTGCCTTTGTGAATGGTGGATAAAGGGCACTCGCTTTTATTATGTTTATGAAGCAGCATATTATAGATATATAATAGTAGAAATTTAAAAGATGACTCAATTGAGGTCAGTCGTGGCGCGACAGGTTGTGGGTTCGATTCCCACACGACGACATGTAATATTTAATAGTATTTTAATTTTTGCACTCTGGCGTAGAGGCAAAGAGGGGCTATGGCTTCCGCCACTCAACACGCAATGCCTCCATAATGCAGCGGGAAATGAGGGACAGAAGTCTCTTTATAAGAACGAAGTGTTTTAAGTCTAGATTCTCTCTGCCTACCGTGTTAAGTGCGGGATAGAGCGTGAGACTAAACACAGGCAAAAAAAAGATTATTCAAATCTAAATGTGTATCTAAAATGTAATATTTCCACTGAAACGGACAAGTTCTCATATAAAAAATAACTTAACATAATATATCAATGTTCCGTTACATTTTACAATTCACATAGACTATTTATATATTATTACTAGCTGTAATATTTAAAAGTAAGACATTACACAAATATTTAATTTATTTTGAATCATTTCATAGATTTTTTTTAATTCGACAAAAAACAATACAACTTTGCTAAAAATTGTCACATGATCAAATGAATAGTTTAGGAACATAGTTCAAGAACATACAGACAAACATACATTTTTATATATAAAGATTTTAATTAACTTAACTGAACTGATGACTTCTTAAGTTTTAAGTATCAACATTCATATATAAAATAAAATGATGACCTATTGACCTAACATTAAGAATGTTAAGTTTTATAGAAAAACTTTCTTCACTTAAAATTCTGATATCGATAATTTTGCTCTACATATTCCGTGGTATTCATTCAACATTTCTTTAGATTTTTTTGTATAACACACGAAACTATGTGAAACAGTTATGATATAAAAAATCAACAGCTGCACGAGTCACAGAGACGTCAATTGGTATTTAAATGACATTAATTTATTAAGGAAAGCTGTTAGTATTTTCCTAAGTCCAATTATTATCAACAATAGATTATAATATGTATACAAACGTAGTTATTTATGGGTTCTAATTTAGAATTAATTAGTTTGAAATGTTTTTTTTCAGCTTCACGCTATATCCCTCAATAGCAAGGTAAGCAAAGGGGGCCTAGTTAAGACATTTCGCTCTCCACTCTCCGACGAGTTCTGGAAGCAATGCGTGTTGACTGGCGGAACTCAACGCCGCGCATTGCCTCGACATCAGAGCGAATAAATGGAAATAAAAATTAATTATTAAGTTATTTTTATACATCTACTTGTAATGTAAATATATTTTTAACTTGAAACGACGATATGAATCCATAATTATTTCGGCGGGTCAGCGACCACCGGTCAGTTGTGTGATTTATCTCGAGACTGCAAACCAGTTGAGGCTTCGCGAATCACTTGTCTGTTGCCATACATCGCCTTGTCGCACTTGTACAGAATGTTAACTACGTATTTAAAATCATTTTATAGCTCTCATATAGTATTTTATATGGTATGTATACGCGACAGGTTTTGGATTCGATTCCCATTCGAATTCCACTTTGAAATTTAATTTAATAATTTTATTTTCTCGCTCTAGTAACAAGGCAAAGTGCTGCGTTGTGTTCCGCTATTCAATAAGCAATGCCTCTAGAATTTAATCAACAGTGTCTAAACACTAGGTTCCCAGATTCCCTCTACCTACTCCGTTATGTGCGGGATACAGCGTGAAGCTGAGAATAAAATATATGTTATTTTTAGGTTACTTTTAGCTAGTTGTGCCTCAAATAGTAGTATGTAGTTATATCCCTATTTGTAAAAACACTTAAAAAAGATGTTAGCTGTGTTACTTTTTTAAATTGTTTTGTAAGAATATTTATTAAAATTATGAATAATGAACAAGAAACTTTTGAAACAAAGCAATGTTTTTTCTTATATAAATAAAGAAATATTTTTGTTAATATGCTAATTAAGGTTATTTAAAGTAAAGGATGTAACGAAAATATTTTATATATTTACCTCGAAAGATAAAATAAAAAAAAAAAATTAAATGCTGAAAGCGTTAGACATCGTTTACTTTAAAAAAGGCTTCGTACCAACAGTTTAATAATATTATTCTTGATGTGTATTTGAAATATATTTATAAATAAAAGATTCTTTATAATTCTCAAGGCATTGCGTTTTGAGTAGCGGAACTCAACGCCGCGCCTTGCCTCGTTACTAAAGCGAGAAAATGAAAATATTAAACTTTCACTCCTGAATAGGAATCAAACCCATAACTTTTTTATAAAGTTATTTACCAAAATACTTTATGGTTTAAATTACCGATATAAAAAGATTTGTTCATAGAATTTTTAATATGATTTTGATAAAATCTCTTCTTAAAATCTCTATAGATTAATTATAGTTTTAATCACTTTAACAAAGCCAAATTTCACAGATTGTGAAAGTTATACTAGACACTTGATAATATAAAATATTTTTTTAAAATATCAGCTTCCCACTGCATCCCGCACAGAGCAGTGTAGGTATAGGGAACCTAGTGACAAGATATTTTCCGCCGAATTTTTAAAGCATTTCGTGGTGAGTGGTGGAACTCAACGCCGCGCTTTGCACTAGAGCGACGAAAATGGAAATGTAAAATGAAATAAATATTTTAGTAACTCGAGTGGGATGGAACCCACAACCTGTCTCGTTTATATACACACACTTGTTCCCCTGCACCACGACTGCCCTCTAATAAAATATCTTTTGATATAATGAAATTAAATTTCTACAATTTCTTTGATGATGATGCAGCATTAAATCTCGGATCATTAAGCGGATGATGTAACGAAATGATAAATGACAGGTATAGATAATAATTTTCTTCTGTTGCGGCCGTCGTGGCGCAGGGGCACAAGGGTGCGACTGAAACGTGACGGTCGTGGGTTCGATCCTCACTCGGGGGAATAAATTATTATTTATTATTATTTTAATTTCTTCGCTCTTGCACCAAGGCAAAAGCCCGGCATTGAGATCCGCCACTTAACACGCTTTATGTCTCGAAAAATTTGACAGAAAGTATTGGATTATCTTAACACTTGATGCTCTCTACTTACCCTGCCGTATGCGGGATAAAACTTAAAGCTGATTTATTTCTTTTTAGAAAACGTATAAAAGTTTGAAATTTCGAAGCGCTATGCTAGATTTTTACAAATTTATCATTTGGCAAGAGAGAACGATATTTATTAAATTTTTTCTTTCCTAATTGTGGCATAACACTTAAAAATATAATAAAAGATTTATTTCTATCTTCTTTGCAAAGGAAATTATATACCATTCATATACGTATTTGCGGTGAACTACTACCGTTGCATTATATTACGGAACTGTTCCTTTTGATGTCGTTTTATATAGAAATGTGTAAATCACGGCGTTGCCGTGCACGACCGCGTTTCTAGTGTTGTAACTTTTATTTGATACATTTCTATCGACATCAGGAGGTATGAACAGGTTAGCCTTTGAGTGATGTAGTCAAGTTACTTATTTAGAAAACGAATAAAAATTTAAACCGACCTGATCGGTTTCCAGGAGGAGCAGGTTCGCGTCCCGCTACGTTCAAATTTTTATACGTTTTCTAAATAAATATTTTCTTTCCTAAGTGTGTAATAAGACTTTAAAAATGTGTAAAAATACATTTTTAAAGTTTTATATCGTGATAGAAAATGGATTATGATAAGAAAATTATGCCTAACTGTATTTTTTTTTATTGATTCAACGCCGCGCTTAACCTCGACACCAGAGCGAAGAAATGGAAATATAAATTTAAGTAAATATTTCATCTCCTCGAGTGGGGATCGAACCCACAACCAGTCGGTTTTACAGTCACACTTCGTGCCGCTGCGCCACGACTGGCCTCGGGTTTTTGATTGAGTAAATTTCTTACATTAATATTTTTCTTTATGAAAACGACTGTAGAGGTCAGTCGTGGCGCAGGTGCACAAGCTTGTGACTGTAAACGCGACAAGTTGTAGATGGGAATCAATCCCACTGGAGGATTTCATTTTGAGGCAAAGCCCGACGTTGAGTTCTGACACTCAACACGCAATGCCTCCAGAATTCGGCGGAAAGTGGGGGGCGAAGTATCTTAACACTAACCTTCCTCTGCGTGTGTTTCTTCCGCTTCGTGCTGTATCCCGATACAGCACGAAGCGGAAGAAAAACGACAATCTTTTGCAGTTTTGTATAGTTGGAAATCATTAAAAGTAGAATATTTAGGGTTAAATTTATCTACTTTTCAAAACAAATTGACACATTTAATTCTCAACTCTCTTACCTGTATGCGTGCACGTGGACGGGACAGCCGGTGATGGGGTTGTACAGCAGCAGAACACACGCCACCACGTCCCCTTGCACCACCGCGCTGGTGATGCTGCCGTGCGGTATGAAGTGTTTGATCGTTTGCTGTTTGCCTTTTGCTGTTACATTCTGGATTATTTTTAGTCCCTTGTGTGACACCTGTGGTGATAAAGTTTATGTTTATTTGACTTTTATTAAGAATATAATTATAAATTGTATAAAATTGAATTGTTCTTTTTGTTATTATCCTCTAATATTTATAATTATGATTAAAATTGAGATATTCACGGCACCTGAATTCGATTCTCGTTCCCGGATTTAATTATTTTCATTACCTCGCTTTAGTTACATGTTAGTTAACAACACGCGGCATTGAGCTCTGTCACTTAACTGATAGTAGGGAACGGGAGTGAAACATTAGGTTCCCTCTGCCTCCCTTGCTATATGAGTGATGTAGTGTAAAGCAATAATAATTAAAATAATCAGTTCTGTCTGCTGCAATGCTTAAAAAAAGGCGAACACTCTTTTACCTGTCAAATAATGATTGTGACATGATGTCAGTAAAACAGTCATTCTCAAATTTTAATAAAAAAAAAAATTAAATTAAATTAGCTTCACGCTGTATCCCGCACACAGCAGGGTAGGCAGAGGAAACCTAGTGTTAAGACAGGCATTGCGTGTTGAGTGGCAGAACTCAACGCCGCGCTTAACCTCGATACCAGAGCGAAGAAAATGGAAATATAAATTTAAGTAAATATTTCATCTCCGAGTGGGAATCGAACCCACAACCAGTCGGTTTTGCAGTCACACCTCGTGCCGCTGCGCCACGACCGGCCTCAAATTTTAATAAAATGTTATTAAAAAGAATAATTCATACTAATTTAAAAAAATTACCTGCAAAGTAACTTTGAAAGGTTCCAAATCCCTCGCCCTCTCTTCTAAGAGTCGTATTGCAGGTATAGCGAACTCCTCACCCCTCAGGCCACGCGACTCCTGCGCTCCAAGGAACCACACGTAGTACGACGCCTTTTTAATATCTTTTTTGAGTCGTAACGCCATTTTGTTTTAACTCTTATGTCATTGTTGAGTACCTGTAAAGGAGAAAGAATAATTTTATTTATTCGAATGTTATATCAGATATATATAATATTATATACCAGAAAATTATATTTTTCCAGAAATTTTAGTATTGTTTATTGCTATATAACATTCGAAATTACAGGATTTTTAACAACGACTTTCTATACAGCAGTACACGTTAGTATATAAAATCACATACATTTGTATATATGCAAATATGTTCCTATATTGTAGGTATTTAATATAATTATAATAATTTTAAATACATGTATATTTTTATATTTATAAATGTTATACATGGAAAGCAAAAAACGCAATTAAAAGATAGACATGTTTATAGGGTTCTGTACCTCAAAAGGCAAATATGAAACTTTTATAGGATCACTTTGTTATACGTCTGTCAAGACGATTTATTTCGATATCAGGTGGAGGTATTAAGATGAAATTAATGTAAATATTCAAGTGTATGGTCCCTTGAAAAAGAAAAATAAATCAAGCATCTAAACAGCAAACGCAATCAAAAGATAAGAAAAAACATTAATTAATAATATATATATATATATATATATATATATATATATATATATATATATATTATTTAATAAAAAAAACAATATTATAATAAATATAATAATTAATAATAATATAATAAATCGTTTTGAACTTACGTTCCCTAACTTAAGTATGTCATTTTTTATAAGTGCTACTTCCCTACGGAGTACGGAAACTTCGGCGGGCGAGTACGACTCGCACTTGACCGGTTCTCTTTTTACTTAAAGACGTAAAATATTCCTAATTACGGTAAAAAAAGCCAATAAAAACATTTCCACAAACCAGCTCATATTGTAAAAATGATTTGAATACTAAATAATCTCTAGCTGCATAGAATTTAAGAATGATAAAATCAAAACAATATCTGTATTCCATATAAGTCTAAAAATTCAAAAAATATTTGTATTCCATATACGTAAGAGGGGGGAACGTGGGGCAGGGACACAAAGTGTGACTGTAAAACCGACTGATTGTGGGTTCGATCCCCATTCGAGGAGATGAAATATTTACTAAAATGTATATATCCATTTCTTCGCTCTGGTGTCGAGGTTTAGCGCGGCGTTGAGTTCTGCCACTCAACACGCAATGCCTCCAGAATTCGGCAGAAAGTGATGAACGGAGTGTCTTAACACTAGGTTCCCTCTGCCTACCCTGCTGTGTGCGGGATACAGCGTGGAGCTGATTTAATTATTTTTTTTATATACATATGTATATACGTCTATTAAATGAGTATTCAATTCTCGTACCTTTTTAAATTCTATACTTGGATAAGACCGCCATGTTAAAAATGTAGTAAATAGAATTAGTTAGATGCTAATGTACGAGTATGTAATAGTTGCAGAATAAGGGCAATGGAATTAGTAATATCCGCCATTTAATTTTTTTTACGCCCTTATTTACGCAAGCATTTATTTATACCTATTTCTTTTCCACAATTAGCAAAGTAGGCAGAGGGACCAGTTAAATTAGTGTTAAGACACTCCGTTCCCGTTAAGATACTTCCTTTCTCCATTTACTGCCGAATTCTGGAGTGCACAAAGTGTGACTGTAAAACCGACTGGTTGTGGGTTCCCCACACGAGGAAATGAAATATTTACTTAAATTTATATTTCCATTTCTTCGCTCTGTGTGTCTAGGATAAGCGCGGCGTTGAGTTCTGTCACTCAACACGCAATGTCTCCAAAATTCGGCAGAAAGTGGGGAACGAAGTGTCTTAACATTGGGTTCCCTCTGCCTTCCCTGCTGTGTGCGGGATACAGCGTGAAGTTGATTTGATTTATTAATTCAATTTTTGCCTCTAGTCCAGACACGTACATATACATGTATTGGTCTAGAATTCAAATACACTTTATATACAACGACCGTCTGTTTATTACGAATTCTCTCACGCATTTGTTGCCTCATTTACTCTCAAACCTTGACTTCTTTTTAACAGCTTGCTAAGAATACGCGAAAACTGCGAATCGTATGAAGTTACTTGCTCAATGTTAGATTTAATCGCTGTTCACTTGCACTTTAAAATAATTATATATTCTAATTTAACAATACTATAAGAAATTACTGCGCCACGACTGAGGCCAGTCGTGGCGCAGTGGCACATAGTGTGACTGTAAAACCGATTGATTGTGGGATCGATCCCCACTCGAGGAGATGAAATATTTACTTAAATTTATATTTTTATCTCTTACCCATATTTGCAAAGTATATTCGAACCTTCTATATTAGTTACAAAAAATATAAATCAGTAAGAATAAACCGTATCTAATATAGAATATTTTAAACATTATATTGAATTTATATAACTAAAATTTAAGTAAGCCTTAAAATAACTAATCACTACTCATACTAAATGTGATGGAAAGATGGCCGCGGGCCGAATAACAGAACGTTAAGCACTTTTAAATTGAAACAAGAATCTTATACCGCTAAGAGATAGATAGAAGTTGTGATTGTTTTTTGGTTGGTGTAAAGCAACCAATATTTTAAATTAGTTCAGAGTATATAGTTTGTATAATAGTATAGCCAGTCGCGACAGGTTAAGGGTTCGATTTCTACTCGAGGAAATGAAATATTTAATATTTTCATATATTCGGTCTGGTGTCGAGGCAAAGCGAGGCGTTGAGTGTCGCCACTTAACACGCAATGCCTTCAGAATTCGGCAGAATGCACGGAGCGGAGTGTCTAAATCCCTTGCTCTGCTGTGTGCGTGATACAGGGTGAAAGTATCATTGCTAGTTAAGTGGCGGAACTCAAAAACGGACACACACACACACACACTCACACACATACACACAAACACACAAACACACACTCACACACATTAACTACTCACCATTGACATTTAAAAGTGCAATCGCATACATTTAAACGCGAAATCAGCTTGTTTACATTAATTAAAAAGAAACACGTATGGATGATTCAGAATACAAAAAATTAGGAATACATAACCATATTTATTATGCACATATGACAATATGTCTTTGTTACGTTGTATTGCATCACAATAGCAGTGTTTATAGAAAAACAATGGCTAATTCCTTTTTGCTGTCGTCGGCGGGTGGTGGATATGCGATGTAGTTAGTTTTCACACGGAATTCTATGTATTTAATAACATACGTATATTTGATTATACTAGCAGCCCTAGCGGCTTCGCCCGCCAAACAGTGTAAAATAAATAAATCAGCTTCACGCTCTGTCCCGCACACAGCAGGGTAGGCAGAGGGAAGCTAGTGGTAAGACACTCCGTTCCCCACTTTCCGCCGAATTTTGGAAGCATTGCGTGTTGAGTGGCGGAACTCAACGCCTCGCTTTGCCACGCCATCAGAACAAAGAAATGGAAAATTTAAGTAAATATTTCATCTCCTCGAGTGGGGATCGAACCCACAACCAATCGATTTTACAGTCACACTTTGCCCCCCTGCGCCACGACTGTCCTCACAATATAAAATCTTTAGATCAATTATTAATACTTTAAAAATATACGCTTGTACAAATATATTTAACCTTAACATACCTGTACTTGGCATTGAAGGGTATATTTTATTCTTATACATTGATTTTACTACTTAATTTTTTTTCAGCTTCAGGCTGTATCCAACATGTAGAGGGTGGGTAGGCAGAGGGAGCCTAGTGTTAAGGTACTCCACTTCCCACTTTCCGCCGAATTCTGGAGGTATTACGTGTTGAGTGGCGGAACTCAACGCCGCTAATCTCATAATTTTAAAAGTTTCCGAACAAAACAGTACATTTGTAAAGTTTTAAACTTGAATAAAAATAACTGAACTTATTTCGACGGTGGTTGGTTGCGATAATCTGCGCAATTTCGTTTCTAAACAGCCGTATTCTTCAAAAAGATATTCTCAAGAGTAATCTTTGTAAATCATAAATTTTGTTTTACTATACCAAGTGTAAGAAATCTATATCTTTTATTATGTATCAGCTTCTTAATAGGAAAATAATAATTAAAATGTTTCATACATAATATTTTCTCTCAAAGAGTCAGCATTAAATTTGAAACAAAATATAAAAGATAATCATTGCAGTAGAAGATGAGAAATCATGGCGAAGTGATACTAGCGTGTGTCTGTAAACGCGACAGGTTGTGGATTTAATTCCCACTCGAGGAAATAATAATAAAAAAATAAAATATCAAATATTTTCACATCTTAGGTCTGGTGTCGAGGCAAAGGCATTGATTTTCGCTATTCAACACGCAATGCCTACAGAATTTGGTGAAAAGTGTCTTAACATAAGGCTCCCTTTGCCTTCCCCGCTACGTGCGGGATAGAGCGTGAAAAAAAAATAAGAAGAGAAAACGTGATACGAACTGACGACACATCATGATAGTTCACAGTCTATGAGAAACGCACAACCACTTCGTGTATATAAATATATTTACTGAATAAGCTCATTAACCATGTGAAGACTGGAAGAACAATACAAGACGAAATAGTGGTGTCGGATATCGAGGCCACTCGGTTACGAGGCACATGCTCGTCTCGAAAGCGCTTTTGTTTTTTAACCAAAATGTATAAACAACAGTAGATTTACTTGTTTAAGATCTTAGTCATGGCAGGTTAAAGAAAGTATGTTCATAAAAGTGGCTGCAAAAAGTTGAAAAAAAAAACAAGTTTCTTAAGCTACGCTCTAGTCGTGTCCTCGTTGGGGGCCACATACGTCTTATGTATACGACACCTTCCAATTTATTGGTGAATCTTCAAAAAAATATGACCAGGTTAAATATGATATGGTATATTCATATGAAAGTGATAAAAAAAAATACTTGTTGAGTCGATTTATAAGTAATTATCAAATATCGAGGCCAGTCTTGGTGCAGCGGCACAAAGTGAGACTGTAAAATCGACTGGTTGTGGGTTCGATCCTTACTCGAGGAAACGAAATATTTATTTACATTTATATTCTCATTTCTTCGCTTTGGCGTCAAGGCAACGCGCGGCGTTGAGTGTCACCACTTAACACGCAACGGCTCCAGACCTCCGCGGAAAGTGGGGAACGGAGTGTCTTGACACTAGGTTCTCCCTGCCTACCCTGCTGTGTGTGAGATACAGTGTGAAGCTGATTTTTTTTTTTTTATTTTAAATATAAATCTGTTATTTTATTGCTAACACGTGATGCCTTGAAAAATACGGCGGAAGGTGGGGAAAGGACGTCTCAACACTAGGTTCTCTCTCCCTAACCTATATATATATACATATTCTGGATACAGCGTGAAGCTGACTTTGCAATTAATTAGAATCTTCAAAAAATATGACTAGGTCAAATATGAGATGATAGATTCATATGAAAGTGCAAAATAAACACTCGTTGAGTCTCTATCAAAATTAAATCCGTTATGTTGGGAAATATCCCAAAATAACGAATTTATTTTGGTGGCAGTGCTTTCAGAATTTTCAGTATTCAGAGAAAAATGGGCAACGGATGTGTTAATTTATGGAAACGTAGTGTCTTAACACTATATTCCCAGGTAGGCAGGTGTAGCTACAAAAAAAAACAAAAGTAAAATGAAATCTCACTATCAAAGTATTAGGTAATAGGTACTAGGTAGTATGCACTAGGTAGTAGGTACTAGGGTAGTAGGTACTAGATAGTAGGTACTAGGTAGTAGGTAGTAGGTACTAGGTACTAGGTAGTAGGTACTAAGTACCTACGTAGTACCTACACTACGTAGGTAGTACGTACACTGACCTAGTGGGTGACGCAAATTTTGTAAAGCAATTGAGTTTGAATAGCTTCTAACAGTATTCTACATGGAATGTTACCTTGGTTTGCCCAATTTGGAAAGCGGTCACTGTCCTTTGTGGTGGCAATAAAAATAAATAATTGCTTATAGCCTTATTTTTTGTGGTATATTATTTGGTTTGGGCACGTGATTCTATAAGCCGAATTCATGTATATATATATATATTGTATGTATGTATGTATATATATATATATATATATATATATATATATATATATATATATATATATATATATA
>JAATLQ010036432.1:0-38303 GCA_013421005.1 Heliconius erato x Heliconius himera | reverse complement strand
TATATATATATATATATATATATATATATATATATATATATATATACTTTATTTTATATAATAAAATAATAGTTTTACATGAGGCCAGTCGTGGCGCAGGGGCACAAAGTGTGACTGTAAAACCGTCTGGTTGTGGGTTCAATTCCCACTGGAAGAGATGAAATATTTACTTAAATTTATATTTCCATTTCTTTGCTCTGGTGTCGAGGTTAAGCGCGGCGTTGAGTTCTGCCACTCAACACGCAATGCCTCCAGAATTCGAATTATTAACACTAGGTTCCCTCTGCCTACCCTGCTGTGTGCGGGATACATCGTGAAGCAGAAAAAAAAACCAAGAAATTATTAAGAGTTTGGTCGTGGTGATTGGTCACAAGTGTGTCTCTGTAAAAGCGACTGGTTGTGGGTTCGATCCCCACACGAGGAAATAAAATAGTTATTTATATCATTTTTTTTTTATTTCTTCGCTCTGACAACGAAGCAAAGCAAGACGTCGCGTTTTTGAATTCGGCGGAAAGTGGGGCCTGAAAGTGTCTTAATGCGAACGGAGTCTAAACACTAGGTTCCCGTGCGGGAAGCTAAAAACAAGAAATTATAACCTTAAAAAATGAAAATCAAAGCTGAAGGCTACATTATAATTTGAGAAGCTTAATATTTTAGCTATAATTGCTTGTGGTTTGATCTTTTATAGTTTCCACACACCTGTTCCAACTGCTGTCAAAAGAAAAATGCTATATTATGACCGACCGTTACAACTTACGTTACGTAACGTAGTGAGTTCATATTATATATATAGTATGAAGAATTTTAATGATCATCACTTCTTGTTCTTTAGTGATTACAGCATTGAATACCTGTCTTAATATATAATTAGGAAATTTTAAATTGTTTTGTAAAAATAAGAATAAAATAAAACTTCTTCAATGATATAAGCCTTTCTACTTCAGCTCTTTTAGTTTTAGTTTTATTTAATATATTCTTATTCTTCGCTCTCGTGTTGATGCAAAGCGCGGCGTTGAGTTCCGCCACTCAACACGCAATGCCTCCGGAGTTCAGGGGAAAATGGAGAACGAAGTGTTAGGAACACTAGATTCCCTCTACCTACTCTGCTGCGTGTAGGATACAGCGTGAAGCATATGTCAAACGTTTATCACACAAAGAAACTTATCTTTCGGTTCCAAAGACAAGCTTTTTCCGGTTGAATTATAATTTTCCTGTGACTTAAAATATAAATACTTTAATTAATTTAATTTGTATCTCGTAAAATGAATATTATCGTAACATCACCCTATAAAATATAGTCTTGATCAGCACAACTTCAACATAGGATATAAAGTTAGTTCCGAAGACATGAAGACGAACTAATAACTCAACGTTGTACCGTTACTGCCTACCGTCACCAACTAACGGGGAAACTTAACAGTTATGTAACTCGCACCCGCAACCTGCAACCTCGGTTAAACGCAACCCACATAGCTTTGCTCAGGATAATTGTTTATTAGAGCATGATTTGTAGGCATTCTAATATACTAATCCGATTTTTAAGATGTAAAAAAATAAAAATAAATCAGCTTCACGCTGTATCCCGCACATAGCAGGGTAGGCAGAGGGAACCTAGTGAAAGACACTCCGTTTCCCACTTTGTGCCGAATTCTGGAGACATTGCGTGTTAAATGGCAGAACTCAACGCCGCGATTTGCTTCGACACCAGAGCGAATGGAAATATAAATTTAAGTAAATATTTCATCTCCTCGAGTGGGATCGAACCCGCAACCAGTCGGTTTTACAGTCAAACTCTGTGCCGCTGCGCCACGACCGGCCTCATTCTTAAGATGTGATTGTTATTATACGAGAAAAAGAATTACACAGGATATCTTTATATTGTATATTTTTTCAATTTTGATGGGATGGGTTGCAACATCTCGCATATTAAGGATCGTAGTGTTCAGACACTTTCGTCACCACTAATCAACCAAATTCTAGATGCATAGTGTGTTGAATGGCTGAATTCAACATGGCGTGCGAGGTTAACCTCATCGCCATAGAAAGGATGTGAAAATATAAAATTTCGAGTGTGATTCGAACTCACAACATGTTTACAGTCGCACGCTTGTGTTCCTGCGCCACGGCTGGCCTGACTGGCTTATTTTTATGTTATTTACGTTATTTATGATATTAATGTACCTAAAGATTTATGTTTTTTGCATTTTTACCTGCATTTTTTTTATAACAAGATGCATCTTTTTAATACAGTATAAAAAAATATTTTAGCCAGTCGTGCCGGACGGGCACAAAGCGCAACTGTAAAATCGACTGGTTGTGGATTCGATCCCCACTAGAGGAAACGAAATATTTGTTTCCATTCATATTTTCATTTCTTCGCTCTGGTGTCGAGGCAAAGCGCAGCGTTGAGTTCCGCTACCCAACACGCAATGCCTCATGAACACGTCAGAATGTGAGGAACGGAGTGTCTTAACAGTAGGTTCCGTTTGCCTAACCTGCTGTGTGCGTGATACAGCGTGAAGCTGATTTATTTTTATTAATTTAAAAAAAATGCTACGAACGGCACGCCTCAATGCCATATAAAATATATGGGAACTATCTCTTATAAATTATTTTAAGCATTCTACTATAATTTCACCGAATTAACATACTAGTCTATTAATAAGATACTGTGACATGATAATTTAAATCTTTAAAACTTGTAGTAGTAGTAGTACTAGTACAGAAAGTAGACCTAGTTGTGATAAGCGATTAAATAAAATCTTTCCTTTCCAGTGATTTAGTTTCAAATCAGAGCCAGTTAATGACCTTTATAATTTATAACACGCCTACTGTAAAGAGAACAGGCTGGATTTCAGGTTATACTGGACCAATAACTCAAGTCTCTTCTCTTCAGGTAATTGAAGATACGCTTCAGATAATCCTTCCAGATAGGCGAATAAAATTATCTTTGAAATTATAATTGCATTTGCTGTTTTAGGTTAAGCTGAAGACTTCAACTTATATATGACTTCAACTTATATATAACTTATATACAACTTATATATACTACTAACTATTGGTATTTATAAACGTCTTGAGACTTTGATCACCCATTAAAGTCTCAAGACGTTTATATAGGTAGTTACCAGTTAAAAATGTAAAATATTCAGTAATATAAGGATATCAATATATAAGTGCATGTACATTTTTTTTCATAGAAATAGGACAGTCTTTAGTTCAGTTTTTTTCGTTTTTCGCAACTTTACGGTGTATTCTGCATATAGCAAAGTAGGCAGGGAGAAGTGTCAAGACACTCCGCTTCTTACTTTGCGCCGAATTCCGGAGGTATTGCGTGTTGAGTCATAGAACTCAACACCGCGTTTTGCCAAAAAAAATCATAATATTAAATATTTTATTTCCTCGAGTAGAAATCGATCCCACAGTCTGTCTCGCTTGTTCTTGCCATGATTGGCTTAACATTAACAATCCAGTCTATTTCAATAATAAGCATATAATAAGGTAGCAAACTAAATTATACCTATTATTTAAACGCAACAAGCAATGCCTCCAGATTTTTTTAGAAAGTGGGGAACGGAGTGTCTTAACACTAGGTTCCCTCTGCCTACCCTGCTGTGCGGGATACAGCGTGAAGCTGATACAGCGTGAAGAAGATTGATGATGTTGGTAATGATATCATGTAGGACTCACATAATAATTAGGACAAACGTACACACATGTCTATTGTAGTTTCTTCAACTGAGCTTGTCCTCGGTCCGCGATCCGTGATAGAATAATAGCGTATTGTTCTATAAAGTCACGACTAAAACTCTTTTCATTCTGTTTTAGTTCTTTTCCCTTCAACTGAAAGTCGAGTTTTGATATAACTGGGAAGGTTTTTATTGTTTTGAAGTTAATTTGAACTTAGGTAATACGCAGTTCCTATAAACACTATGCAGTAAATAGTTTGGATTTTTTTTTGTAAAGATAAACGTGTTTTATTCTAATAATTGTAAATATTTTAAATTTATTATTTTTATTTTATTGATAAATTGCAGGGTTGAGTGCGGAGTTGGTGGAAAAAAGGGGAACGGAAAATTCTAACACTGGGTACTCTCTGAATTTTGATAAATATGTATACTTGTAAAAATCAGCTTCACGCTGTATCCCAAACACAGTCTACCCTAGGCAGAAGGAACTAGTGTTAAGATACCCCGTTCCCCATTTTCCGCCAAATTCTGGAAGCATTGCGTGCCGAGTGGTGGAACTCAACGCCGCGCTTTGCCTCGACACCAAAGCGAAGAAATGAAAATATACATTTAAATAAATATTTCATTTCCTCGAGTGGGGATCGAACCCACAAGCAGTCGCGTTTCAGTCACACTTTGTGCCCCTGCGCCACAACCGGACTCGTATGTATACTTGTATAATTATACAATGAGAACTAAAGATTTGATTTAGAAATATTTAAACGAGAGAGAGAGAGAGAGAGAGAAATCTTCTCTATAATAAATTCTAGATTAAAAACTTTAAATAGCATAAAATTAAAAGAACGGGATTCTAAAGAAAGATAGTATATATCTATAGATAAATAGCGTCTATCCATTTGGCAAGAATTTAACTAAAAGGACACAAAAACGACAAGTGTCTCGCCTCGATTGGCCGCTTACCGTTTTTGCTTGATTAAACTGTAAAGAAAGTAGGAAATTAGACGGAAATCTTGAATAATTTGTTAGGCATTATGCGACGCGGCACGACATCACGCTGTCATTTCTGTTCGTGTATTGTTCGTGTTGCGTGAAGGTATTGTAGTAGATACGTGCAACTTTATTTCATATATCTATACTTCTATGTCTATATTTCTATTCTAATATTATAAGTCCAATCCGCTTCACATTGTATCCCGCACACAGCAAAGTAGGTAGAGGGAACCTAGTGTTACTACACTCCATTCCCCACTTCCCGCCGAAATCTGGGGGCATTGCGTGTTGAGTAGCAGAACTCAACGCCTTAGTTTGAGAACTTAATGTCGCACTTTGCCTCGACACCAGAACGAAGAATAAAAAATGTAAATTTAAATAAATATTTCATTTCCTCGAGTGGGGATCGAATCCGCAACCAGTCGATTTTACAGTCATACTATGTACCTCTGCACCACAACTTGCCTGTAATATTATAAAGATAAAATTTATGTAGTTGGACGCGGTAATCTCAAATATTACTAATAAAACTTATTAAAACTAAACTAGGAGGCCGGTCGTGGCGCAGCGGCATGAGGTGTGACTGCAAAACCGACTGGTTGTGGGTTCGATCCCCACTCGAGGAGATGAAATATTTACTTAAATTTATATTTCCATTTCTTCGCTCTGGTGTCGAGCTTAAGCGCGGCGTTGAGAACTGCCACTCAACACGCAATGCCTCCAGAATTCGGCAGAAAGTGGGGGACGGAGTGTCATAACACTAGGTTTCCTATGCCTACCCTGCTGTGTGCGGGATACAGCGTGAAGCTAATTTAATTTTATTTTATTTTAAAAGTAAACTACTGCTACTGCCACTTTTAAGCCAGTGGTGGCGCAAGAGCACAAGCGTGTAAATGTAATGTTATGTGACAGGTTGTGAGTACGGTTCTTACTTAAGGAAATGTAATATACAATATTTCTCCATTTCGCTCTTGTGTCAGGGCTCAAAAAGCAGAGAGTAGAGCGTCTTAGCGCTAGGCTCCCTCTATATAAATTTATCAAGGAAGGTTTTAAACTTAATAAAATTACGTCAATTGTTTCTGTAAAATTCTTTGTAATTATTAATTCTTCGATCTCTTAGAATGTGTGGTACACAACTAATACATCAAATTTATTTCATTAAAAAAAATACATGTTCATAATACGTTCACGTTCTGGTTATATTCTCCTTCCGATTGACGCTGTATTCCGAGCAGGATAGGCAGAGGGAATCTAGTGTTAAAACACTCCGTTCTCCACTTTCAACACGCAATGCATCCATAATGTATGCGGGGATACAAGAAAACGTTAAAAAAATCGTTAAACAGAAAAAAATACATCATGTTATTTACTTAAGACGTATAGTTTGAAAAATATAGAAGACTAGAGGGCGCGCGCGGCTTCGCCCGCTTATTAGGAGTGAATTCTAAAAAAACCACGAAACACGTGTTCAATAAAATATTTTTAACAGTCTGAATTTAAATTTTTATAAAAATCGGTGGCAATTTAAAGATTTTTCCATATAAACTTTCAACCCCTTATTTGAACCCTTAGGGGGTGAATTCTTAAAAAACCATGAAACACGTGTTCAATGAAATATTTTTAAGAGTCTGAATTTCAAATTTTATAAAAATCGGTACAGATTAATTTTTTTTTCCATACAAACTTTCAACCCCTATTTCATCCCTTTAGGGTTAAAATTTTTCAAATTCCCTTCTTAGTGGATGTCCAGAATATGAAAATAAACATCTGCCCAAGTTTCACGTTTCTACCATCAGCGGTTACGGCTCTGCGTGCGTCTTACCTCAGTCAGTCAGCACAAGTCCTTTTATATATATAGACTAGCGGACCCGGACGCGGCTTCGCCCGCTTGAACTATACGGATGCTTATTAGATATATTTATAAAATAGTTTTTTAAAATATGTAACTAATTTAAATGAAAATAAATATAAGTAAGCGTAATCATACTAAAATATTAATAAAAAAAACTAAACAAAACCAGCTACATTATTAATATCATCAAAGTAAAATAAATATTTAAAGAATTTAAAATAAATGTGTTGTGCTATGTTTTTCAAGTGCATGTTATTTACTTAATACTCAAATACAATAAAAAAAAATATTATATTTATTGTCTCTGTCTGTCTTTCTATTTCCCCGAGCTTAATGTTCAGAATAACTGAACTAATTTTTATTGAACTTTCAGTGATCGATGTTACTGATTTACCCGGGAAAAATCTTTTTACACGTTTTCCTTGCGCGCGTACATAGATTTAATTATCTTATCATATTTAATGTAGAAAGGACTTTATTTATTTGAAATAAATAAAGTCCTTTCTACATTAAATATGATAAGAAGTGTATAACAACGGTATAGATAACCATGCAACCGAGATGAAATAAGCACCAATTCTTTCCTTAAATAATAAATAATTAAATACTCGAATAAGCGAAGAACCAAATAAAAGTATAAATAAATTATAAACAGCAAATAATTACATAAAAATTAACAGTAGTTCGAAAATGTATGAAAATTTACAAAACCGTCAGTCAACTGCCCGTTCGCGTCGGTCATACTATGCCGCTCGTAGGCTAGGTCATTTCGAATCAGTGACATCTCCTTAATTATTTATTAGAATGTTATACAATAAGCTATAATTTCAATCTAGATGAAATGCTAAAAGTGACTATTATATTCATTTTCGCAAGGATCAATATCAAATTATAGAAAATACATACAACAAAAATTCCGATAAATATAAAGTAAATTAATTAAAATGGTTACTTTTGTTCAACCTTCATAGATGAACATGGTATATGTATCGCGGACTTTTTTAAACATTAAAGAACAATATTTTTGTAAAACATTGTTTTCATGTATCTCATAAGGTTTAGTCAGCGCACGCCATGTGTGCGTTAAGCTCATTTTGGGTGACGTTTTCTTATAACAAACAAACTTTGCAAACCGTTGCTTAGCAACGGTCGGTTGTTATTAACATGGCGGAATAAATTGTCTGTCAAACTAAAAGGTATTTTAATATATTAGTATATATCGACAGTATTACAACCTATGTTCATCCGAAGACCCTAGAGTATCTCTTTATGAGACAGACAGACAGACAGACAGACAGACAGACAGAGTTACTTTCGAATTTATAATATAGGTATGGATCTACATTTAGATAATCATCACAAACATTCACACAAACACCGCAACTTTTTCATATTATTAAAACCATCCAAAAATAAAATAATAAATTACACTTGACAGAACAAAATTTTGCAACAGCCATTAATAAATCGAATTATAATAATATTTAGATAAAGTTCACGCACGTCACCTATCCAGGTGACGTAACTTCCCGTACCGGAAGTATCGATACCAGTTTGCTTACTTTCGTATCACTTGTCAGTGTAGGCAATAAGTATAGTAGGACGCCTGAGTACACATTCAAGCAAATGTGGTCTTATGTGATGTTTTTATATAATATAATGTTTATATAATATATTATATGTACATGTTATATCGAGGAAGGCAAAGCGCGGCGTTGAATTCCACACTCAACACGTAATAAATGGAAAATTCGGCGGAGGGTAGAGATTGGGGAAGGAATTTAACACTAGGTTCCCTCTGCCTACCCTGTCATATGTGGGAAACAGCGTGAAACTAAAAAAAGGTTATATAAGTATACCATTTGTAAAAATACACTGTATAATTTTACGCATCGAAATTATATGATTAACCACAGATCATTTTCTTACAAATAGAGTTAAATCATTATAATATTTGTATATACAGATATATTCTTGGGAGGCCAGTCGTGGCGCAAGCGGGTGACTGACACGCGAGAGGTTGTGAGTTCGATGCCCATTCGAGAAAATGAAATATTTAATATTTTTATTTCTTTGCTTGCTTTATATCTTTATATTTGGATTAGTTACATCGTGAAGCTGAAGAAAAAAAAAATCAAAGTCAATTTTTGCCTGTTCACTTTACTTAATTATATATAAAATTAACTTTGTTTAAAAGGATTTCAGAAATTAAGTACAATTATTAAAAAAATATCCAATTAAAAATAAAATAAAAATGTGATTAAATAAAAACGAAAGCACTTGCTTCTAACTGGAACTATCGATTATGCAACAAACAAACTTGTCCTACTAACTAATAAATTCGATATAACATTCTAAACCAATTAAATTTTATCGATATTTAGCAATATCCGCCATTTTATTTTTACTATAACGGCCAATTCGCTGCAGACGTGTTATAAAAAAAATCCACTTACAACTATACTAAAATATGTCAACGATTTATTAATTTGAAGATTTACATGTTAGCTCTCAAGTCTGAGAACGATCTTGAGATGCTGTTTTCATTTAAATTTATATTTTTTATGAATGAGAACGGCAACGCAAGACCAGGTTTAGAGTTGAGAGCCGTTTATAAATACGGGCCTCAGATTATTGTTTAATGAGATCTTATAATTATTCTTATTTTTTTTTATAGTTACGCATAATCCGTAATAGAATACTCTACATACCCTTCAGATGAAGGCAAATTGTTGGTGGCATTGCGTGTTCAGTGACGGAGCTCAACGCCGGGCCGGGTGTCAGAGCGAAGAAATAAACAATAATTTATTTCCTCAAGTGGGGTTAACCACCCACAAAAACCCACAACCGTGGCGTTACAGTCACATCCTTGTACTCCTGCGCCACTATGGCTTCAAATTTGTAGTTAGCTTTTATAAAATGTTTTTGCATTACAAAAGTTAACAATATGTAAAGATACATTCCCCTGACGCCGCACTTGCAGCTCGTGGAAACAAACAATAGAGTTCAATATATTTGCTGAGTTAACTATTTTAAATAATCTAATTTTTTAATTAATATTCTTTGTTAGGTGTTAGGGGTCAGTCGTGGTGCAGCGGCACGAAGTGTGACTGTAAAACCGACTGGTTGTGGGTTCGATCCCCACTCGAGGAGATGAAATATTTACTGAAATTTATATTTCCTTTTCTTCTCTCTGGTGTTGAGGTTAAGCGCGGCGTTGAGTTCTGCCACTCAACACGCAATGCCTCTAGAATTCGGCAGAAAGTGGAGAACGGAGTGCCTTACCCCTAGGTTCCCTCTGCCGATCCTGCTGTGTGCGGGATACAGCGTAAAGCTAAAAAAAAACTTTGTCTTCAACTTGCTCTGATACAGAAAGGTTCTTTGTAAAATAAAATAAATATAATTTTTTAAGAAACTTTTTTCTCGCTTGCGTAATTTAACTCCAACCATTACAAGATTATTTTGAAATTTACGCTTCTTCATACATAAAGTTGTTAATTTGAAATGATAATAATTACCGCCATAAATAAATGAAGTAATAAAATATTTTACGTACCTTATTATAGACACGTTATTTATACGATTATGATATGAATAAATATTATTATAACATAAAATTTAAATAATAGTTTCTATCAGTAAACTAATCTATTTTAACATGTTAAAATTATTTATAATTTATTATATTTATAATATTATAATTTAACATATTAAGGTCGTTTTTTCAAAAATCCATGAAGGAAATGGGAAAAATATGTAAACAAAATAAACTTTCATGGATTTTGAAATTGTTCTAAAACTTGACATTTTGCTTCCAATTTAATACAGTACTGCCAACAAGTCGTGGCAGCCCTGATGTTAGGTTTTCTGGACTTTAGCGCATTGTTCACTCGGAAAGAATATATTCACAAATAAATCATCCTAAAATCATATCAATATCTGCGCAGCGATCTACAGTTAACTTCAGTGCGCCACGACTTGTTGGCCGTACTGTACATTCATTATTTTATAACAATATCATTCACATTCGGAGCAAGGCTGCGTTTCGGTTCACGCGTGAATAATTTAAATAATACGCCTATCGTAATTAGAAGCCATTTCGTACAGAGTAATGGCGCAAAGAAAATAAAATTGTAATTTAAAACACTGTAGCTTGCTATCAAATTAGAGAAACCAGGACACAGAAAAGTGAGAGATACAGTGATAATAATTACAGGTGGGTCGTGGCACAGAGACAGAACTTGTGACTGGTTGTGGGTTTGATTCCCACTCGAGATAATAAAAAAAATATCTTTATTTTCTGTCCATCCATCTATTCCATCTGGTGTCGAATCTTTTTAATCAATCCTTAAAGTATATGATGACATTTTTAAGTTTTTTTTGTACTAGAGATAATTTTTATTTTCTCCCAATATGACAACTTTTTTCCATACCTTTTATGGAAAAAAGGAACTGGTCTGCCAAGAGGTCTGCCAAGAGTCTTTATACCAGGAACGCTTGGGGATATCGAGATGAAATTAAAAAAAAAACTCGAGACCTCCAATTTTTGCTCGGAACCCTAGATGGGCGAGCACTTGTACGATTTTGTTAAGTTTAGTTAAGGTTATAAATCTCTATAAATATATTTTTATTGTATGTTTTCTATATTACACTACGTACGCTCTTTTTAATTGCAAGAATAAGAAGAAGAAGAAGATTTAAATGCTCAATTCTTTTCCATGGCATAAGCCAAGAAATCTTAATTAAAAGTCGTAGGAAAAAAAAATTATGCTATCTGTACATTCAAAATACAAACCTTTCACTAAAGTATGTAATTTAGAAATAAAACAATGTTCAAAATAATTAATAAGTTAATAACAAGATACTACAACTTAAATTCTAATTTACACAGCAGTGAAATTTGCCTACTTAATAGCAAAATAGAAAAATGATGAGAAAGTTGCTTTAAACGGACTGAGGTTCAATAACAATGCTCTTTTATCTTTTAAATTGAAGTCAAGCAGCTCTTCAGCTTCACGCTGTATCCCGCACACAGCAGGGTAGGCAGAGGGTACCTAGTGTTGAAACACTCACGTTCTCCACTTTCCGCCGAATTCTGGAGGCATTGCGTGTTGAGTGGAACTCAACGTCGCGCTTTTTACCTCGACACCTGATCGAAAAAATGAAAATATACATATAAATAAATATTTCATTTCGTCAAGTTGGGATCGAACCCACAAATACTCGATTTACAGGCACACTTTGTGCCTCTGCGCCATGACTAGCCTTTGAAGTGCCTATATACTACTATGTATGTACGTATGTACATATTGGACACATACATAATAGTTCGTTATCGTCTATAGTGATAGAAAATTTATAATTATTCCTTCACAACGACAGCTAGAGAAAGCTACAATTCAATTTAAAAGAACATCTTAACATTTCTATCTCGTGCATCATTTATAGCAAAATCATTATTATAATATACCTACTCAAAAGAACATTTACATACAATTTTATCACCTTCACGCTGTATCCCGCAAATAAAAAAAAAGCCTTGTGTTATGACACTCCGCTCCTCACTTTACAACCAGGAGGCACTGCGTCTCAAGTGGCGTAACTCAACGCTGCGATTTGCCTCCACACCAGAGCGTAGAAAATGAAAGCATTAATTATTTCATTTCCTCAAGTGGGAATCGAACCCACAACCTATCGCGTTTACAGTCATTGTGCTTGTGCCCTTGTGCCACGACTGGCCTCAACATATACATTGTGCACCTAAAGAAACCTACGATAAAATTATATTTATATTATATATTTTTTTTCTTGTTCATAACGAAACTAAATATTTTTGTAAGTATTTTTTACGTAACCAAGTATTATAAAAAAAATAAGGAAATAAATTTAAATTAGACGCAAAAATTTTTCAGAAAGGAAGTAACTACAAGTTAAATATATATAATTACGACAGTAATATATATATATATATATATATATATATATATATATATATATATATATATATATATATATATATATATATATATATATATATATATATATATATATATACATATTAATAATAACATCTTTCTTTATATCTTATTCTATTACATTAGTTCCTTATATTTCTCAAATCAGCTTTTAAATTGAAGAGTTGATTGATAGTCTAATTATTGGAATCACGCGAGTTGTAAATTTAACTTTCCCTTCCATTATTTTCGTTATATCACCAGCTTTAGACATAGTAGATACATAATATGTAATCAGCTTCACGCTGTATCCCGCACACTGCAGGATAGGCAGAGGGAACCTAGTGTTAATACACTCCGTTCCCCACTTACTGCCGAATTCAGGAGGCATTGCGTGTTGAGTGGCAGAACTCAACGCCGTGCTTTTGCCCTGACACTCTGGTGTAATAAAAATATAAATGTTAATAAATATTTCACTTTTTCGAGTTGGGATAGAACCCACAACCAATCGATTTTACAGTCACACTTTGTGCCCCTGCGCCATTACCGGCATTTTTATAAATAATAATATAAAACGACGCCATCATTATTTTATTTATTTATAATATCTAAACTATATAACTAAATATAAATATAGCCTTTAAAGATAGCCAATTAAAAGTTATAACGATGATAGTCCAATTTCCATTGAAATATTATAGTTAGAAGTAAATATATCAAGGCTTAGGTCTAAGCGACTTCCTGGCGATAATCTGAGTCTAACCGGTATACGACAGGATAACGGGATGTAATGAACATACTATATTATAATATACTATCTTTGACATCT
This sequence comes from Heliconius erato x Heliconius himera, assembly GCA_013421005.1. Classification (NCBI taxonomy): domain Eukaryota; kingdom Metazoa; phylum Arthropoda; class Insecta; order Lepidoptera; family Nymphalidae; genus Heliconius; species Heliconius erato x Heliconius himera. The sequence goes on along the minus strand of JAATLQ010036432.1, from coordinate 24,989 downwards.
TCTCATAAATACCTACTACATTAGGTAAAAAATACCATTCTACCCACATATTCCATGTTTAATAAAGTGAAATATAATATATTATTTTTTTTAATAAATGCATAATATATATCTATTTGCTTGGATACTTTTTATAATTCACGCTGTATCCCGCACGCATTAGGGTAAGCAGAAGGAAACTAGTGCTAAGAGTGACATTCTGATCCCCATTTTCCATCGAATTTTGGAGACCCACCGACACTTTGGGGGACACCGGAGCAAAAAAATGAAAATAAAATCAAACATAAGCTATATTATCCCTGTATCTCGTATACAGCAAGGTAACCTAGTGTTAGGACACTCCATTTCCCACTTTTCGCCGAATTTTGGAAGCATTGCGTGTAGAGTGGCGAACACAACATCGCGCTTTTGCTTCTACACCGGAGCGAAGAAATGGAAATATAAAATGAAATTAAAATTTACCATCCAAAGGGGATCGAATCCACAACCAGTTGTGATGATAGTCACACACTTGTGCCCCTACACCACGACTGGCCTCAACAAAAAAAATAATATCCATCTTATTCAGAAAAAAAGAGGCCAGTCGTGGCAGTCGCAGCGGCACGAGGTGTGACTGTAAAACCGACTGGTTGTGGGTTCGATCCCCACTCGAGGACATGAAATATTTACTTAAATTTATATTTCCATTTCTTCGCTCTGGTGTGGAGGTTAAGCACGACCTTGAGTTCTGCCACTCAACACGCAATGCCTCCAGAATTCGGCAGAAAGTAGGGAACGGAGTGTCTTAACACTAGGTTCCCTCTGCCTACAATGCTGTGTGCGGAATACAGCATGAAGCTGATTTAATGTAATTTGAATCCAAAAAAAAATATAACTAGCTTCTCACCTCTCAACACAAGCAATAGATTGTGTAAATGTATCACAAAACGTAAGTAAAAGCAACCAGGACCCCTGTCAATGACCGTACCCGTTTCCGTTACTCTGTTAGCGTGTAAACGGAAAGCTTTAAGACATTATTTGTACTGTATGAGTCTAAAAAGTGGCTGTAATGGCCGTTGGAAGAAGCGAGTCTAAAATACTTAAACGACTATAAGAAATTATATAAAAACCGTTGTAAATCAAAATTTAAATGTAAATTTTCTAGTAATAATATATTATAAGTCTACGAGATAGTATTATTATAGGTTTATTCATTATGTAATTTTCTTATCTTCTTTGTATCCCGCATATAGCAGGGTGGGCAGGGGAAACCTGGGAACCTTAATAATGTTAAAATTAACATTGTTAAGGTTCCATTTTCATTAACACACTTCGTTTCCTAATCTGAAGGCATTGTGTGTTGAGTGACAGAACTCAACGCCGCGCTTTGACTCGATACCGGAGTGAAAAAATATTATATATTTCATTTCTGGAACCCACAACATGGCATAAATTGTATAAAGCAATCATTTGTACTATGTATTCTGGTAACATTTTCTAGACATCATTTTAAATTTCAGATCTGAACCTCTTGTAATATAGATTGCTGTTTTACTTTTTATTTTTTCCACAAAATTTTATATTAACAAACTTTCACAAAAAAGAAATACCTAAACAGTTTAACGTTTTTATCAAAACTTATTTTAAAGAAAAAGAAAGGTGAAGTGAAATAAATATACGAATTACAAATTGGAATTATTCGATTTTAACCACAGGCTACTCCTTTCATGCTTCAATGAGATTTTAAATTAAGTTTTTATAGGATAAACATGATGTCCACATGCATTTTCCGTATGAGTAGAATGCAGGGGGAGTCTAGTGTTAGGACCCTCCGTGGCGGAACTCAACGACGCGCTTTGCGTCGACACCAGAGTCATTAACTTAATATATGACTAAATAAAAAAATATCCTTGTTAATTTTAGTCACGCATATAGAAACACGTCTGTACGATTCAATATTCAATTTACTTTAAGTGAAATGCTAAAAGATACACTTCTAGATCTATATTAATAAGGTATAATTTTCAAATGATAAAAAAAGAGAATATTGCTATCTAATAACATAATAGGTGAAAGTATCTTAACATTAAGTTCCCAGGTTCCCTCCGCGTTCCCTATGTACATACAAAGATATGTAAGTACAGCGTAAACTTAATATCTAAATTGCATAATGTAACTTATAAATATCTTTACTTACTAGTTAAATATTAGGTTCCGGTGAATAGGAAACAAAATGAAGTATTTAATTATATAACTGTGATAATGTAAAAAATACTTTAAGTTAAGTGGAAGTTTTTGGAGATACAACCGTAACAAAAACTTAATGCTTTTAACACCGTATGACATTACAATACACTCATCACTAGGAATGATGTAACCAAGTAAAAAATAAGAACGAGCCAACCCATTACAGAAAAGAATGTGATATTTTTGTTAACTATGAAATGTATTTTCCAAGTTAGTTGATTGCTAATAATAATAGTCTATCAGCTTCACGGTGTATCCCGCATTTAGCAGGGTAAACAGGGGGAACCTAGTGTGAGGCCACTTTTTTCGAGACATTGCGTGTTTAGCGGCGGGATTCAATGCTGGGCTTTTGTTCGACAATAGAACGATGAAATGATAATATTTAATATTTCATTTCCTCCTATGGGAATCGAACCCACAACCTGTCGCATTTACAGTCCCCCTTCGCCACGATGGCCTCTAGGTAATTAACATTAGAGTTTTCCTTTTTATATTTGCAACTTTTTAAACTGATTTTCACAAAATCAGTTTAAAAAGTTGCATATGGTAATATTTGTTGAAACAAAATGAACATAAATAATAATAATTCAATTAACCTAACCTATCATCAACTGCTGTAAGTATGCTGAAATTGATAAACTTATTTAATTAGTAGTATTTTAAACTTTAAACTAAATTTTAAATACCAATTGATTCATGATTTTTTTACAAAAAAATCTAATATATTTCTCCATTTTACGTTATATCCTGCAAGTAGAAGAGTACACACAGAGAGTTTATTATTAAGACACTCCACTCATCACTTTACTCCTAATTTTGGCGGCAAGTCGTATTGAGTGGCGGAACTTAACGTCGCGCTTTGACTTAATCAAACCGAAGAATAATCAAAATTTAATTTCCTAAAGTGGAAATCGAACTCACAACCTGTCGCGTATCACACGCTTGTACACCACTACTGGTCTTAAGTCTACTAGATTTAATTAACTTTATTTTAAGCAATGACGTGTGTACATTAAATCTATATATAATAAGACAGTAAAAATATGTTGTCTGTACATTTAGTAATTTTGACTGAAATGGATATTGGGACATTTAAAAAAAATAATAGAAAGCAAAAATATATTTTTTTTATTCTTGTCTGTCTGCCTTTCTATTTGTATGGTCACATTTTTCTCTGAAAGTACTAAACCGATTTACTTAAAAGTTTCTACAATTAAAGCTTGTTTCATCAAAATCGGTCCATTAAAAAAAGTTATCGTCATTTGAATTAGATTGCCTTCATAAATCATAACAGTTAAGTTTAAGTCGTAATTAATGTGTCTGTGTTGACACAGAGATAAAGAACGATTTGATCTTCAAAGAAATATTAAGTAAATACATAGATTCTTCGGTTCGTTCGTTTGTTTGTGTCTTAGATAAATCTATATAAAAATGCCTGAAACCAGCGTTTCTACGTGTACTCTGTAATAACTACGTATTCACCAATTGTACATTTAGCCAATAATATGTGTAACTAATTTAAAAACTGTACAGGAATTAATATGCAATCATTACAGTTATTTTACAAAGAATATTATGAATCCTTACCCAAATCAATAATTTTACATTTAAGGCTGTTTCTGAAGCAGTAAATTAAATTATTCACTGACATCAGCACATTTAACAGAGTTTTAAAATTATGATGAGACGTATGTAACAAAGGTTAGAAGAACATAATGTTACAAAAATATATACGTGTAATAAATAATTGGCTGCTATTTATATTTTATAAATATCAAATATCAACATTGGTCGTATTTTTAATTCAAAACAATCAAAAATTCTTATAGAAATTACGATAATCATATTAGAAGTCATTATAGTTGTCAATCAATTGTTTATTAAATTAATAATCATGTGGTTTAAGCGGGCGAAGCCGCGGGCGGGCCGCTAGTATATTAATATTTAGGTATATAACAAAATAAACAATTCAATCCAAACAAACACAGACCACTTATCCGACAGTGATCGAGAAGTGACATATAGATATTTTTAAAATACCCGGAAGCAAATTCCACATTCCCCAGATAAACGCAGAATGTTGATAAGTGGTGAATATTTCGTAAATACTCCACTTGAATGTCGATGGTAAACGAAATTCTTTAAGATAATCATATTTTTGTTGTTTTGAAAGGAAATATCAAAGAAAATAAGATGTTATATGTTTAGAAACTCGAGGCCAGTTTTGGCACAGGGACACGTGCGCGCTCTGGTAACCACGCAATTCGCGGCGTTGAGTTGCGACACTCAATACGCAATGCCTCCAGAATTTAGCGGAAAGTAAAGAATGGAAGTGTCTTCACACTATCTTCCCTCTGCCTACCCCGCTATGTGCGTAATACAGAGCAATGTGATAAAAAAAAATTTTAAACAAAAGTAATAAGTTTTTTTTTTTTAAATAAAAAAGTAAATAATATTTTTGTGTATATTTATGTTATATAAAATTTAATATAATAATTTTTTTTATTTTTTCAGACATAATGAAATCACAAAAAACTATACAGGGTGGAAGAGGCAGCGCTCCATTTACGGAAACAGCATATAGGGTACAATATTTCAAACCTATACCTAAAGAAATTAATCAAGATACCTCAACAGTTTGGACGTAGGATTTTTTTTTCATTTCACGATTTTTATCTATACCTGTATTTCGTGTGACACGATTACGTATAGATCCCAATAACATAAACACTTACTACTACAAAAATACTACTAAAAGTTAAACAACTTTGAACTTTATCGCCAATAAATACGACTCGATTTCGAAATGAGGCATGTGCGGCGGTGTTCCTTTGATAGAATTATGTGTGCGTGCGTCATCCTTACAAATGGCGTTTTGTTTTAAAATGACAATTTTATTATTTATTTTGTTTGAAAAAAAAACTTTTTCATTTTTGGGAATTTATTTTTTTCTGAATTATATTAGGCTTTTATAGAGTAGTTAAAACTGTGGTTTCATTTAATGTGGTGCTGACACTTCCACCCTGTATATGTAATTATGAAAAATTGTATTACGAATAAGCTTTAAGTATTGCTATCGCAATATTTGTGTTTGTAGCAAAGGTTTACTAGTAAAATGCCGCACACAGCAAGGTAGTGTAACTGATATCCCAAACACATTTAAAAATATTATTTTAATATAATTATATTATTTACCTACACATTTTAGTTCTGGTATGGATCGTTACAGTAGGCAAATAGAACTTAGTGTTAAGACACTCCGTTGCCCACTTTTTGCCTTTTTTCAATACATTGCGTGTTGAGTGGCGAAACTCAAAACCGGATTTTTGCCTTGATGCCAGAGCGAAGAAATGGGAATATTAATAAACAATAATTCATTCCCCCGATTAGGGATCGAACCTAAGTCTTTAATATAAAGCGACAACAACATAACCGCTAAAGTTAATAATAAATATTTATTTTATTACTAACATAAAAATATTTATGTTAGTAAGTTGAGATTAACTTAAGAGATAACAAAAAAATTAAGTAAAAATATCTCTAAATTTTTGTATTTTGTTGACATTAATTTGTCCTTAAAAAACCTGTATCTAAATAAATATAAATCTTACCTTCACAACATTAAATTCCTTTGATTGTGGAAACGTTATCTGAAAAAAACAGAAAAAATAATAATTAATTACAGTAATTTAAATGAATAACGATAAATTTTATTATGGCCTTAAATAAAAAGGATTCGTTTAAAAAAAATGGTATGTTCTGTTTTTATTTTTTTGTTTGTATATATTTGTATGTTTTAATAATTGAGGCCAGTCGTGGCGCAGCGGCACAGTGTGACTGTAAAACCGACTGGTTGTGGGTTCGATCCCCACTCGACGAGATGAAATATTTACTTAAATTTATATTTCCATTTCTTTGCTCTGGTGTCGAGGCTAAGCCCGGCGTTGAATTCTGCCACTTAACACGCAATGCCTCCAGAATTCGGCAGAAAGTGGGGAACAGAGTGTCTTACACTAGGTTCCCCCTGCCTACCCTGCTGTGTGCGGGATACAGCGTGAAGCTGATTATTATAATAAAAGAAGTAAAATAACATTACAAAATGTATTTTTTCTATGTATTAGTGAAAGTGTTTTTGAAAATTGAAAATGAATGTCTTACTCGAGGGTGTGTTAATATTTAAAATATATTCGTGGCACAGGTGTCACTAGACAAAATATGACGTTTGGTAGAAAACAAAGGCACCTTTATTAGATCTTTATTAGATCCTATTATAAGTAAATATAAATAAAATGTAAGCTGTACACCGCGGATAGCAGGAGAGGCAGAGAGAACTTAGTGTTAACGCACTTCTTTCCTCATTTGCCGTCGCATTTAGAAGGCATTGCGTGTTGCGTGGCGAAGCTCACCGCTTTTTATCCTCACCAAAGCAAAAAAAATTTGAAATATTAAATATTTCATTTCCTCGAGCGGAAATCGAACCCACAACCTGTCGTGAGTCACACGAATATGTTACGTGCGTGAGGAGAAAAAGATCTGTGTATTACTGTTATAGCATTTATATGAAATTATATGCCACGAGACACTCACAACAAATCAACTACAACACATCTGGGTTAAGAAATAAATATTGCAAAAGGAAATGCTAGCCGCATACACTTCCATCCGGTGTGCACTCGCGATTCTTTGGGTTTTTTTTTCTTTTTATCATTTCTTATTAAAATATAAGGAAGATATTACAATATATACAAGCATTTTCAAAAAAATTGAGAGGCCAGTCGTGGCGCAGGGGCACAAAGTGTGACTGTAAAACCGACTGGTTGTGGGTTCGATCGAGATCGGTGGGTTCTCGAGGGGAGTGAAATATTTACTTAAATTTATATTTCCAAGAAATGGTGTCTCTCTGGTGTCGAGTTCTGCCACTCAACACGTAATGCCTCCAGAATTCAGCAGAAAGTGGGGAACGGAGTGTCTTAACACTAGGTTCCCTTCCTTGTGCCTACCCTGCAGTGTGCGGGATATAGCGTGAAGCTGATTTATTTATTTTTTAGATATTATGTTGAGGCCAAACAGGCGCAGAGGCACAGTGCGACTGTAAAGCGACATGATGCTCTGGTTTCAAACGCGGCGTTGAGTTCCGTGATTCAACACAAAATGCCTCCAGAATTCAGCAAAAAGTGGGGAACGGAGTGTCTTAACACTAGGTTAAGCGCTGTGGGATACAGCGTGATACCAAAAAATTAGATATTGAAATTGGCTCCACCATAATGTCACTTTGGCTGTGATAGTATTTATTTTTATTCAATAAAACAGCTGCAATGCTTGTTATAGTTAGAAATTATATAACATAAAATTATTTACTTTAAAAGAACGTACATTAAACTTAAACTAACACGTAATTCTGTTATTTTAATCAGTTCCATCGCAAGTATGTAATTTTCTTAATTGATTTTATGTAACTTCGACCGTACTACAACATGTGCAATAGTACCGTCTGCAGCAATAGTTAAAACGAAAAAATATTATTTTTATTACAAATTTTGTAATTTTTTAAGGTAAACTATTATAATATAAGAAATTGTTTTGTTTTACTTTGAAATAATCTATATATATAAAAGGACTTGTGCTGACTGACTGAGGTAAGACGCACGTAGAGCCGTAACCGCTTATGGTAGAAACGTGAAACTTGGGCAGATGTTTATTTTCATATTCTGGACATCCACTAAGAAGGGAATTTGAAAAGTTTTAACCCTAAAGGAATGAAATAGGGGTTGAAAGTTTGTATGGAAAATTTTTTTATTCTGCACCGATTTTTATAAAATTTGAAATTCAGACTCTTAAAAATATTTCATTGAACACGTGTTTCGTGGTTTTTAAGAATTTACCCCCTAAGGGTTCAAATAAGGGGTTGACAATTTATATGGAAAAATCTTTAAATTGCCACCGATTTTTATAAAAAATTTAATTCAGATTGTTAAAAATATTTTATTGAACACGTGTTTCGTGGTTTTTTTAGAATTCACTCCTAATAAGCGGGCGAAGCCGCGCGCGCCCTCTAATTAAATAATATTTTAATATGTTCAACATATGGGTTTATCTACGTTAACTATACTGTAAGTATGGACAAATCAAAGAAGTATTTAATTTAAGTAAAAAGGTTAAGAATTTATATGATTTTTACCATATATTTAAATAAAAAATAAAATAAATCAGCTTCACGCTGTGTCCCGCTCACAGTAGGGTAGTCAAAGGAAATGGAGTGTTAAGACACTCCGTTTCTGATTTTTTAGATTTGATAGATTCTGGAGGCATTGCGTGTTGAGTGGTAGAACTCAACGCCGCGCTGTGCCTCGACACCAGAGCGAAGAAATGGAAATATAAATTTAAGTAAATATTTCATCTTCTCGAGTGGGGATCGAACCCACAATCAGTAGTTTTTACAGTCAAAATTTGTGCCCCTGTGCTACAACTGGCCGTAAACTAATTATAATTATATAATTATTAATTAATACAATTAAAATCACTAACTATATTGTATTTTAAATAAGTACTTTAATATTATTTTATTTCAAAACTCTTTGAAATGATTGAATTGAAAGACTTCCATTTTTTTTCACAACTTTTGATTAGACTATTTAGCAATTATATGCAAATAGATTCATTTACTATACTACCGCTAAATGTGTACATATTACGTGACTATATTATAAATATATTTGTTTAAGGTTATTGCGGTGGTTTTTCAAATCGATATGGAATAGAAAATAAGTTTGTATTAAAATTGTGTAGAGATTGGTGTAAAACTGTGTAAAAAATATTATTACTAACTGGTAAAGAAGTGCGAAAATAAGAGAATTTTTATATAGTTAAATCAAAATTAAATCAGCTTCACGCTGTATCGCGCACATAGCAGGATAGGCAGAGGGAACCTAGTGTTAAGGCACTCTGTTCCCCACTTTCTGCCGAATTCTGGAGGCATTGCGTGTTGAGTGGCAGAACTCAACGCCGCGCTTAGCCTCGACACCAGAGCGAAGAAATGGAAATATAAATTTAAGTAAATATTTCATCTCCTCGAGTGGGGATCGAACCCACAACCGGTCGGTTTTACAGTCACACTTCGTGCCGCTGCGCCACGACTGGCCTCAATTATATAGTATTAGTTAATAAAAATAAATGTTATGAGGCCAGTCGTGGCACAGGTGCACAAGCGTATGTATGTAAACGAGATAGGTTGTGGGTTCAATTTCCACTACAAAAATTGAATATTTAATATCTTTAATATTTCGCTCTGATTACGAGGAAATACAAATGAGTTCACCCACTCAACACTAAATGCCTCCAGAATACGTCGGAACATGGAGAGCGGAGTGTCTTAGCACTAGGCGCCCTCTGCCTAACCTGTTACTAGCGGGATACAGCGTGAAGCCGAAAAAAAATGTATTTTAATAAGAATTATTGACGTGAAAAAAAATACAATCAAATTTCACAATAAATAAGTACATAATAATATATTACATAAAAATGTAATAATGGTGCTTATAAGTATATAGAAAATATAATTTTCTAATAATAGAGGACGTCACTCGAAATAATAATTAATTAAATATATCTAATATAGAACAGCAACATGCGGAAGAAAAAATGTATGCGAATAACTAAGAAAAGAAAATATTGCATATAGGAAATGTTAAGGTTTTCTTGTTAATAATTATATTCCTCTCTAATTCCCTTGAAACAAGTATACCCTTCAATGAATGACTGAGCTGATAATAAACTCTTTAGTGGTAATTTAGAAATTTAGTATCATTTGTTTTTGAGCTTCACGCTGTCATGCTCTCATTTCAAAATATCACTAAATCATTATTTCAATACTTATTTAGAAAACGTATAAACATTTGAAGAAGAGAGAGAGGAGAGAGAAGAGGAGGCGCGGGTTCGAGTCCCGCTACGTTCAAATTTTTATACGTTTTCTAAATTACTTATTTTTTCTTTCCTAAGTGTGGAATAACACTTTAAAAATGTTAAAAACATTATTACAATGTTTTCTAATAATAGATATAAATAATAATAATTTTCTACATATTTATATATATCAATACTTTATGTTAATGTTATTTTAATATTAAGTGATATAACGTGAATTTTCAAATGTATCCAAAGGAACCCATTTCTACATGTTAGACTAGTCAATTTACCTTATCCGAAGAAAATGTTATTATAGAATTAACATTTTACTTTAATAAAATATCAATATAAATTTGTATACCAAAAACAAGCTTTTTTACTAAAGATGACCTTGACATAAATGGTCCCAAATTGTCCCAAAAAATATGCAAATTTTATCAAAGTTTTGCACTTAAGTAAACAAGTAATTTTGTGGTATTTTTTTTAAGTTCACGCTGTATCCATGTACATAGCAGGAGAGACAGAGGAAATCTGGAAACTTAGTTTTAGACACTCCGTTCCCATACATAAATAAGGTATTTCTGTTCCCCACCACAATTCTGGAGACATTGTGTGTTGAGCCGCGGAAATAAACGCCGTGTGTTCCTAGTTACCACAGCAAAATTAGACAATTACATATAACAACAAATAAGTAACAAACTGTCAACTAAATTTATCGTAATATAAAAAAACTTAGTTAAATTAATTTAAAATTTAATCTTCAAATATTTAAACGATGAACGATATGGTACGAATTATTTTCAAACTACCCTGCAAATGGCCTTATATTTTCATTGACAACAAAGAAATGGCAACATAATGTAAATACCAAAAAAATCTAATTAGATTAGCGTTTAGAGTTTAGAATAAAGAAGTATTTACTAAAAAAACAAATATAGCCGATGACTTAAACGGAATGTAACAGGTCAACCGCCTCACCTTGGCTGGAGGGCGCCCGGTCTGAGCAATGTTTACTAGTCGACTTTCAAGCAACAGAATACAACAGTTCAATTGAATGATTTATATGAAATATACTATGTTTTGTTCTGGCCATGCTAAAATATATAAATAAATATAAATAACGCTGTATAAATAAATAAATATATATATATTTGTGCTATAATATCCCGTACATTAAAGGGGCAGAGGAAACCTAGTGTTAAGACACTTCGTTCTCCATTTTCTGCCAAACTCTGGAAGTATTGGTGTTGAGTGGCGAATGTAAACGACAGAGCGAAAAAAATTTATATTGTCGAAATGTAAAATATTACTTGAGTGGGAATTGAACCCACAACCTGTCGCGCTTACAGTCACACTTTGTGCTCCTGCGCCACGACTAGCATCTAATCATAGTAATAAATAAAATAAAGTTAAGTTAATCTCTTAATGCAAATATTTGTACGCTATAAGCAACGATGACTTCACATTGTCTTACGTCATCAATATTTTCCGTTAAGCAGCTTACTTAACTGAAACGTTGGATATACATATAATAGATGTTAACTATGCTGTAATGTTGTAATGCCTCTAGAATTCGGTGGAAAGCGGGGAACGTTAATGTCTTAATGGGAACGACGTGTTTTAACACTAGGTTCCCTGGTTTCTTTACCTGCTGCGGATACAGCGTAAAGCTGAAAAAAAAGATGTAAAATTTTCAATAATATTGCGTGCTATATGTGAACATCTGAAGACTATCTATGTGTAATCAGAACTGAGAAAACTTTTAAGATATGTTTTTCATAACTATCTCTCTTAGACCTTAGACTACTAGCCCAAGATCCCAAGGAGCCTAGATCTACGTCATTTAAGCATAGCTAAAATTTTGAAAGCAGATTAGATTAATATATAGTTAAGACAGCGTACTGTCTGTGGATCTCCTATCAGAGGTAGCGCCAAATAAACTAGTGCTACTTATGAAGTACTTGTGGAGAATCTTGAAAAGGTCCCTAAATAATATATGTGAAATTAAAGCTTGCTAGTATAACGTTTTAGTAGTATAACATTTTATAATTAAAAAGAATATGAGAAGTTTTGTCTTATTATTATCAGTATATATTATCAGTATTATATGCTATTAAATTATATAAAAAACGATTTATCCCGCAGATAGTAGGGTACAGGTGAACCGAGTGTTAAGACACTGCGTTCCTTACGTTCTACCGAATTTTTCGAGCCATAGTGTATTGAGTGGCGGAACTCAACGCCGAGCTTTTGCCAGCTTTTGTGCTAGAGCGAAGAAATGAAAATATTAATAAATAATAATTCAATTCCTTCTTGTCACACCCTTGTGATGCTGCGTCACGGCGGTCTTAAAGCAAGATATATACCTTAAATTAATAATTTAAAAATTGTAAAAAGTAAAATGACAAATCTTTTGTTTTCATAAAAAATACCAGTCGTCTGAAACGCTCATTCCACACAGTTATTACCGCAGCCTTGCTGGACTTTCGCCGAGGCGATAGGTCAGACTGTATCGTGGAAAATTATCACGAACAGGTTTACCCTCATTTCACCGTTCTCGCGTCTGTCTGTCCACTTTTATATGCGTTATTGAATGTAAAGACGTGCCCAGATTGCTATCTTGGGCTCTTATGATAGTGGCGGTTAGAAAAGTTGCAACTAACGTATAATTTACATAGATACAAAACTTTCAAACAGAATAGCTATATCTGGTCCTACTGACCTGGAAAAGAAGTTGGTAATTATATTTGTCGGTAGCTGTATGAGACTTTAAACACCTGTTACTTTATGTTAGATCAGTTTCACGCTGTATCTCGCATATAGCAGGGTAGGCAGAGGGAACCTAGTGTGAAGGCACTCCCGTTTCCCACTTTCCGTCGAATTTTTCTGAGGTATTGTGTATTGAGTGGCGGAACTCAATGTCGGATCTTGTTGCCACAGCGAGGAAGGGAAATATTAATAAATAATAATTCATTCCCTCGAGTAGGGATCAAACACACAACCGTCGAGTTACAGTCACAATCTTGTGCCCCTGCGCCACGACGGTCTCACTTTATGCCTGATGCCAGATAAAAAAACTATTTTAGGTTGTTGAAAAGTTTGTCAAGAATTCTCTTATTTTCTAAAATATTTCAAATACCAAAAATCTGTGTTTCTTCAAATGTAATAGACTAATATATCTTATTTGTTCAATCTACAATCAATAGTAAAATCAAACTGCCTGGGAGCGAGTACAAACTTGTTTGTGGCAAAAAAAAAAGGGAAAAGAACTACCGCATATTTACGCACTGGCCTTAAAGCTTACTCTGCGTATGGAATTCTTTGTTAGTATGTATTTATCGAGAATACTATCAATCTGGGCTTCAATATTTTTCGTATTTGGGTCGTGCAAAAGAAAAATGTACGATACAAATCAAAGATTCATTGTCATTGAAGTAATATAATATAATTATTTCTGCCGAATTCGTATTTGTAATTTTTTTTTCCTTAACTAATTATTAGTGAATAGGTTACAGGTGTATCAAAGTTTCATAGTTAGTACTGATGGTGATAGTGAGATCGAATTAGAACAGGGTTCGATTTTTATGAAATTTACATATGTATAAGTATGTTGATAAGATTTCTTAGGTCATTATGTGTATTTTACATATTAACAATTGCTTATACACTTTTGGCTTCTTAGTTATGTGATTGAGGTAAGATAAGCAGATTTTAACTGAAATAAATTTAATATATTATGGGCAAAGTGTTGCAGGCCATTGTTTAGAAAGCCCTGGCTAAGCCCAGTGAATGTTAGGGGCAGCATGAAGGTCGTTCTGTTCATGACAAAAGCCTATAGATGGACATTGGACATTCTATTCACAAATAAATTTTGACATCTTTTGTACTATTGAATTTATGAATATTGCAAGGCCAATATCAAATTTTATTATATTATTTTACTACTTAATTTTTTTTCAGCTTCACGCTGTATCCCGCACACTGTAGGGTAAGCAAAGGGATCCTAGTGCTAAGACACTCCGTTCCCCACTTTCTGCCGAATTCTGGAGGCATTGCGTGTTGAGTGGCAGAACTCAACGCCGCGCTTTGTCTCGACACCAGAGCGAAGATATGGAAATATAAATTTAAGTAAATATTTCATCTTCTCGAGTGGGGACCGAACCCACAACCAGTCGGTTTTACAGTCACACCTTGTGCCTCTGCGCCACGACTGGCCTCTATCGATTATGCAACTATGATATCGATTTTACGGAATCGATTTGTAGTAATTGGCGCGTCGGTACCGCAAGTCGGCCAAGTACCAACTGAAATAATCGGACAACGGATTTAATTCCTTATAGGTCAAAACTCCGATACTGGAGATACAAATAAAATAATATTAAACTATACAGTTATTTTCGTTTATTTAGAAGTGATTTTAGGTAAAGATTAAAATAAATAATGCTTAAAATGCTTACTTTTGGTAAAAAAAAACAATTAAATACGAGTCGGACCGAGGGTTCCGTAAGTAATTTCAAATTTGTGTGTCAACGGGAAGTCCAATTTCTAAAAGTTGACAAATTAATGTTTGCGGACGTATGCACACATTTTGCATGAAACGAACTATAATTATAAGTTTGTAGAGATTTTTTCTGTATTATATCCACAAATTTTTTACTTTTTGGATTTTTTATTTATGCTTGTCAGTTCTTACTTCTTGCCAATTTCATAACTGTAGATCCACGGGAAGTACTCTATAGACTTCGATTACGCGGCCGAATTCATACTATATCGAGATAAATGTTTTTGACAGACGGACAACAAGATGATTCTATAAGGGTGCCACTTTTTTCTTTCAATGTACGAAACCCTAATAAAAAGGATATATCGAATATATTATAAAACCTTAAATCTTATTTTTTTAAAGGCACTTCCGTGTAAAATTTATAAATATTATAACGGGAGTGACAAAAAAAAAGTTAAAATACCACAAGTTTTACAAATTAGTCACGCATGCCCAACACAACAACAATGTCGAAAGCGTAAAAAGTAATTCAATTAATCGCCGTACGCAAGGTGATTTCATTCTGTATAAGGTAATCCTTGATATTGAAATTCCAGTGTTTTTTTTAAATCAGCTTCACGCTGTATCCCGCACATAGCAGAATAAGCAGAGGGAACCTAGTGTTAAGACACTCCGTTCCCCACTTTCTGCCGAATTCTGGAGGCATTGCGTGTTGAGTGGCAGAACTCATCGCCGCGCTTAACCTCGACACCATAGCGAAGAAATGGAAATATAAATTTAAGGTAACTATTTCATCTCCTCTAGTGGGGATCGAACCGACAACCAGTAGGTTTTACAGTCACACTTTGTGACGCTGCGCCACGACTGGTGTTCTTTTAGTAACTCGATAATAAAAAATATTAACAAAAAACCAAGCAAGCTTATAAAAAACATAAAAAAGTAAAATATGAGGCACGCGATCAAGAATCAAACCTGCGCCATTAACGTTCCAGACACACCTACCTTCTAAAAACTACAAGTATACTTAAGATGAAAAGTGTTAATACCTTATTTTCTATTATCAGTTGTAGACATTGTCTATCTTAAAAAAGCAACTTTATATAATATACCAGAAAATTGCAAAAAAAACTTATTGTTTTTATTATTCGAATGTAATTTTTAAATATGTTTTTTTTTTATTTTCAACCTCGATTCGTTAATATTTTTTTTGCAAATGAATTTAAAAAAAATGTGATTGCAAAGATGTCTTAAAACTGAACAAGAAACAGAGTTTTAAATTATATTAATTAAAAACTATGTAGAGACGTTATTTAAAAAAAAGTTATAACACTTTATGACACAACGATACCAAAACAATATAAAGAAACTAGTTCTTAATACGCACCGTAACAAAGTGACGATCCATCTCAAAACAACTTATATTTTTTTAACGCTTCTTTAGATTTTATATAAAATATAGATATACGCTTTTTCGAATCGAATCAGCTTCACGCAGTATCCCGCACACAGCAGGGTAGGCGGAGGGAACCTACGAATACTGGAGGCATTCCGTGTTGAGTGGCAGAACTCAACGCCGAGCTTTTTTCAAAAGAATATATAGATATTTTTCACAGTAACAACAAACATTGCTGTGTTTTGGGTAGTAATGATATGTATAACTTTTTTCACGCTGTATTCTTACTATCGCATAATTTTTTTTTAAAGAAAAATTTTAATCATTTATTTGGTAAATCGAACTAACGATTAATTTTTTTTTTTACTGTCTCCATATGTAGAAAAAGAAGTCGCGGCAAACAAACATCTTCCTTAAAATTTTCTCGAACATTAATTTAACCTTGAAAAGGTTTAATAACAGTCATAAAATCAGGTAAACAGAATTTTAATTTTTATTAATATAAGAATTTTATTATACGTAACTTGAAAATGTTAAATTTGATAACGAGTTTAATATGTATAATACGAGCCAAATATATATTTGTCAGATCCGCAAAATACGGCAGATACTTAAAGATAAAACATGTACGATTTTTTTTTCCATAGCTTCATAATAAAATAATCTTAATAATCTTCATAATAATATCGCGAATAAGCGGATAGGCAGGAACTTAGTGTTAAGACACTCCTTTCCTCACTCTCTGGCCAATTCTTAAGGTATTCTGCGCTGAGTGATGGAATTCAATTCCTCCACTCAACACGTAATCAAAACCTCTGACCGCGCCTTCTCTTGTTACCAAAACTAATAAATGAAAATTATTAATTCCCCATAAGTCGGAATTGAACCCACTACTGTCTCAATTATTACAGCCTCAATGTATGTGTGTATGTTATGCTATAGTTACGGAATTATTTGTAAAGAAATTAGAGAAAGTGCAAGTACCACGCGCCTCTGTCAATACCAATATGTAGTGACAAACCAATTGTTTTCACCGCGTTGCGTGAGTTGAGTAAAAGTGAACAGGTGTAGAAATGAAGTCAGTTTTCATTTTCACTAATACAATATAAATAAATAAATAAATCAGCTTCATGCTGTATCTCGCACAAAGCAGGGTAGGCAGAGGGAACCTAGTGTTAAGACACTCCGTTCCTCACTTTCTGCCGTATTCTGGAGGCATTGCGCGTTGAGTGGCAGAACTCAACGCCGCGCTTTGCCTCGACACCAAAGCGAAGAAATGGAAATATAAATATAAGTAAATATTTCATTTCCACGAGTGGGGATCGCACCCACAACCAGTCGGTTTTACAGTCACATTTTGCGCCGCTGCGCCACGACTGGCTTCAGTACACTAATACAATATAACATAAGATTTTTATGTTTATTTATTGTAAAATAACCATTTTAGAAATATATGACATTCTCTATACGTGTAGCAAGAGATTGTATTAATTTAATTTTAATATTGCTTTTATTTTAAAAAGTTTAAAATCTTTGTTTTTTTTTTTAATTAATAATACAAGATTTTAATTATATTTAATTATCTGTAAGTTTTTAAAACAGTTATTTAGTAAGACCTATAAAAGCATATGACAAAATGTCAAAACTTCGAATTTACAGAGAATTTCTCTTTATTCTTATTATATTTTATTTTTACTTTTATTTTATACTTAAAAAATGTTAAAAAGATTTTACTAAGATAAAATGACTAAGAAATCATGCTTGAACAGCTTACTAGTCCAGCGATATAAGCTTCCCGGCCTTCCATGTCATATACTGTTGCACCTTTGTTTCCACTCCACGCCTCATTTGTCGCGTATTCTCAATAAATTAACTTTTTACGATAATATTTCGCTTTCAAGTATGGCAATAATGGATCCGGTTCAACATTTCCTGCCTATTGTTCTAATTTCCTGTGATCACAATGGGAAGAATCTACATATGTGACTATTTTATTAAAAAATACTTGAAGAATTATCAAAGAAATATTTAGAAAATATTGTATATATTTTGCTTTACGGTTAAGTTGTTACAAAAAAACAGATACAGATTGGTCGGCTTAAACAAGGCATTTAAATGGAAAAAAAAACCAAAATTTAGGCTATCAAATCTACAAAAAAATTGTACTATTGTTTAAAATTTTAATTAAAAATAAAATTTTTAATTATTTATTATTATTAAAATTAATCAGATGTTAATAAACACGCAATACAGATTAAATATATTTCAAAGCAATTTAAAAAAAACCTACTCCACGGCGGTTTTAAAGAAAGAAATTTCACATTACATAACATTTATCTGTAGTTTTATTGACATGCCACATGCGTACGGCGAAAACAGCATTGTGAGAGTGTTTCTTATTTACCGCCACTTTCTTATTTATTGCTATTTAATTATATGATGGACGAAGTAAAACATAACATTTTATATACATTAATATTTCATTTGTCTTCTATTAGAATGTTATGTGCAAATAATATAACAAAAACTTAATAATGGAGAATTTAAAATTCTTTAATACACAGTGTTGCCGTAAATATAGTTAAAAAATTACCATTGTCTTGTAAACTGAAAGTTTTAACTCATATTTTAAAATAAGCGATATGATTCTAGGTGCTATCTTCATTTCCTGATTTCTTCGAATTCTTTCCCTTACTGCTTTGATCGTGGACGGCCAGATCTTCTATCACAAACAGAGAGACTAATACCAAATATAGGAACGATTTTATAAATGTTATTTGCCTAAATATCCACTTTATATAAATGCAATCACACTATTCGGTTATCTTTATCACCCCACTCCATTTCAATATCACAAAATATTTTACAATATGTTGGCGCGAAAATACTAAAACATAATGAACAATCAATTAAAAATGACAGATTCCAAATTCAAAAGCAAAATTTTGTTTTCTTTTATTATATCAGTATTTATGGCCAGATTAATGATGACATGGCATTATACAGATTTAAGGAATCACAAACTTTTATATAATTTATTTTAATATTGGTAATGTTTACTACATTGGCCCAAATAAAATATGACATTTTTTCATCTTTTTTTAGCTGACTGTTCCACGAGAAGTGGAGTATAAAATCGTATGTTACTAAATGTTGACAGCTAACTTTTCAGTTTAACGAAATTGCGTGACAATTATAACTTTTTTATGTAACATTATAAATTAATAACATATTTGAAACAATATAAAAATGAGGCCTGTCGTGGCGCAGAGACAAAAGCGTTTTACTGTAAACGCGACGGGTTGTACGTTCGATTTCGACTTGCGGAAATGAAATATTTAATCTATTCATTTCCTCGCTCTAGTGTCGAGGCAAAGCGCATTGTTGAATACCGCCATTAAAAATGCAATGCTTCCAGAAATTCGCGGAAAATGGGAAACGGAAGTGTCTAAATGAGAACAGAGTCGTTAGGTTCCCTCTAACTACTCTGCTATATGCGGAGAAGTGAGAACTCTGATGCTAAAAAAAAAATAAAGAGGTTAAAAAGACAAGTCTCTAAGCGAATTCATGCTTTTTTATGTAAAAAAAAAACTAGACATACTTAATTGCAAAATAAAATACGCAAAACTAGAATAACTATCTCGTTCTCAGTAATTTAAAAAACTGGCACCATTTCGATACGTTATTAAATTCATTTCCAACAAAATATGATAAAATACAACAACATTAGCCTATTACTAAAGTGATTTACATTAAAGAATGTAGACTAATTGCAGCCATTACGTGTAATCTCTACAAGGTGACCTAATCAGACATAGATGTCGACGATCAAATATTTAAATTAAAAAATAAATTAATTAAATCAGCTTCACCTGTATCCCGCACACAGCAGGGTAAGCAGAGGGAACATAGTGTTAAGACACACTATTCTCCACTTTCTGCCGAATTCTGGAGGCATTGCGTGTTGAGTGGCAGAATTCTACGACGCGCTTTGACCTCGACACCAGAGCGAAGAAATGAAATATAAATTTAAATAGATATTTCATGTCCTCGAGAGGGGATCGAACCAACATCCAGTCGGTTTTACAGTCACACTTTGTGCCGCTGCGCCACGACTGGCCTCTAAATATTTATTTTATTCAAATTAAGGTTTTACGAACGATGTGATCAGATAAGCACGTTAATAAATTCTTATTATAGAACAAGAATTTACGTTTATGGAAGAAATTACTTTCGAATCAGTTTTGTAATATAAATTTTATTTGAAAAACGCCTGGGAACCTAATTTTAACACACTCCGTTACCATTAAGACACTTCTGTGCCCAACTTTCCGCCGAAATGTAGAAACTTTGCGTGTTGAGTAGCGGAACTCAACGCCGTGTTTTGACTTGTTATCAGAGCGAAGAAGCTAAAATATTAAATATTTTATATCTTCGTGTAAGAATCGAATCCATAATCTGTCGAGTTTAAAGTCGCTTGCTTGTGCCCCTGTGTCATGATGGCCTCATACTTCTATAATAAACGGTTATCTCAGGTGTCAGTGTCAACAAATATTCTTATCTAAGCAATCCTAGGCACTAATCGCTTTGTAAGCGGAATCAGGGACGAAGCTATTTAATGTTTATAATTTAGAAAACTTAAGAAGTGCTCACCGTCTATGAAACAGTGTTTTCTGTATTATGTTAGTTTTTAATTTTTATATAAATAATTTAGGAGATATTGCGTGGTCAGTGACGGAACTCAACGCCGCTATTTTTATAAAACTTCATTTATATATATACAACAATTCATGAATAAAATCAAATGGAGATGAAAATAGCTGTGGCGCGAATATAAAGTCAATTATATTAGAAATATTTTATTGTGTGAGTTTTAAACTTACTTGAATGAATATTTTTCTTTATTATATATAATCAAATCAAATCAGTTTCACGCTGTATCCCGCACACAGCAGAGTAGACAGAGGGAACCTAGTGTTAAGACTTTTCACCCTACTACATTACACACAACTTTCTGCCGAATTCTGGAGTCTTAAGTAAATATTTCATCTACTCGAGTGGGGATCGAACCCACAACCAGTCAGTTTTACAGTTACACTTTGTGCCACTGCGCCACGACTGGTCTCTACTCAGCATTATTATATATAAATTTCCTAAATTATCCAAAGCGTACATCATAAACGGACAGTCTCTCTGCCTTTTTAAAATGTAGGAAGGAAATAGTAAGAAAAATATATTTATATATAGAATATATTTAGTACGCAAAAAGTAAAATATTGATAAAATGAAAAAAATATAAAAATAAATAGATAATTACACGGAGGTGCGAAGAAAGTGACTCCATAGCAAATGACATACTTAATAGACACGCCCGCAGGGTTTATTTTATATACGATTAGAATTTAAATTTCACTATCTTCAGCTTCGACTTTGTTTCTCTAAGTATGGTTTAAAATTGAAAGCGTCTAGAGGACAGGTGTAGTTTCTGTATCTAGCCGAATTTCTCTCTTTCGTATTTCGCACGTTCTCTACTTAACTTTGTATGTATGATATAACCGCCCATTCGTGGGAACGTCCATATGGTCAAAACAAAGACTTTTATTTATAGTTTTTTGTTGAAAAATATTGAATTATATGGGCGATGTAAAGTTGGAAAATTCAAGTCCAAGTCAGAGGGAGCTGGGAACGTAGTGTAAAGGCGTTCCGTTCTCATTTAGACACTACCGTTCTCCAGTTTCTGCAGAATTTTCAAGGCATTGAGAGGTAGAACACAACGCAGCGCTTTGCATTGTTACAAGAGTGAAGAAATAATAAAATATTAAATATTTAACATTTTTTATAAACTTAATTTTAATTTAATTTTTATAAACGTATATACGTTATAGGAAATAAACCCTGCGGGCGTGTCAATTAAGTATGTCACTTGCTATGGAGTCACTTTCTTCGCAGCTCCGTGTAATTATCTATTCATTTATGTTTTTATTAAATTTTACCAATATTTTATGTTTTGCGTACTAAATATACTATATATAATTAATTATGTTTTTCTTGCTATTTCCTTCCTCACCTAGGAATGGAACCCACAACGTAAAATGCTATAACTTTATGAGCTTTATTTACCTAACATAATTAAAATAAAAAATAAATCAATCAGCTTCACGCTGTATCCCGCAAACAGCAGGGTAACCCAGGGTAGAGGGAACCTAGTGTAAGATACTCCGTTCCCCACTTTCTGCCGAATTCTAGATTCATTGCGTATTAAGTGGCAGAACTCATCGCCGCGCTTTGCCTCGACACCAGAGCGAAAAAATGGAAAATAAATTTAAGTAAATATTCTTTGAAACTGACAAATATTTTTTGCCTTCCATCTATATCACAGCAATATCATTATAATTACTTTCGGGAATAATCTAATCGCATTTTAAAGACTAAATATTAAATTGCCATTGAACTAAAAAAATATCTGACGTAATATTGATACGTCCTATTCGAGGAAATGAAATTTATTTACATTAATATTTTCGTTTTTTCGCTCTTTCGCCCGCCACTCAACACGCAATGCCTCCAGAACTCGGCGGAAAGTGGGGAACCGAGTGTCTTAACACTGGGTTCCCTCTGCCTACTCTGCTGTGTGCGGGATACAGCGTGAAGCTGATTTAATTTTTAATTTTAATATTAATACGTAAAAATATTTTGTTGCTTGGTTATATAATTATATAATAATTTATAATACATAAGACTGTAAACTAGATATCAAGGATATGTTTATTGGGTCGACTCATTCTAAGTTTTATAACTTTTTACGGCAACGTGACCTCACCGATATTGACACCCGACCTCTATGTCAAGAGCGAATCAGTAACTATTACGTTACTACTAATTTAGTGTTTTATTTTTTATTTATTATATATATATTATATTATATATAGCTTATAGCTTCACGCTGTATCCCGCACAAAATCTGGGAACCTAGTTAAGCCACTCCGTTCCTGTTAAGACATTTATGTTTCCCCTTTTCCACCAATAACAATGGTAAATGGCGATCGGAAGGACTATAGGTAGTTTAGAAATACCATTTAGAAATATAGAAATGGGTTAAGCTTTTATATTCAAATAGCAGATTCACTTGATAAATATATCCTAAAATTTCTGGTGTAATACGCACAATTCAGATACTTTCAAAAATACGACAAAATATGATAGGTACCTATTTTCATAAATATCAAATAATCACTTAAATTTCAAATATACGGATTTAATATTAATAATATTTATTATAATTTTAATAACTTATCTATATATATAAAAGGACTTGTGCTGACTGACTGAGGTAAGACGTACGCAGAGCCGTAACCGCTGTGCGTAGAAACGTGAAATTTGGGCAGATGTGTAGTTTCATATTCTGGACATCCACTAAGAAGGGAATTTGAAAAATTTTAACCCTAAAGGGATGAAATAGGGGTTGAAAGTTTGTATGGAAAAAAAAAATAATCTGCACCGATTTTTATAAAATTTGAAATACAGACTCTTAAAAATATTTCATTGAACACGTGTTCCATGGTTTTTAAGAAATCACCCCCTAAGAGTTCAAATAAGGGGTTGACAGTTTATATGGAAAAATCTTTAAATTGCCACTGATTTTTATAAAAATTTAAATTCAGACTGTTAAAAATATTTTATTGAACACGTGTTTCGTGGTTTTTATAGAATTCACTCCTAATAAGCGGGCGAAGCCGCGCGCGCCCTCTAGTTAAATATAATCTTGTTTGTTAAAACAGAATACATCGTTAAAGAATAACTTAAATCGTTTTATGGAAAAATACTGGTGCGTATTCGGCGGAATGTGTGGAACGGAGTGTCTTAGCACAAGGTTCCCTCTGTCTACTTGAGGTGTGCGGGATACAGCGTGAAGCTAATAAAAAAAATCATTGACACTAACTTAAAAGTAAAACGAATACAGAGTTTGTTGTTTGCTAGAGATGTAAAAAATGTAAAGAAAAGAAAAGAAAAGAAATCATATGCCTAGAACAAGCTTTTGAATATAACCTATGTTATTCTACGTTTTTATACAGATAGTATCAGTCAAAATGTTATCTAAATATTATGCTCACGAAGCTTATAATATTATCAACGAAACTTGATTATGTATTAATAAAATAGTTTTTTTTTATTTATAGTTATTTTATTATGGTGTTTATTAAGGAATTCGTTAAAAGCAACCTGTTATAAATTAATGTCTTTGTGATATATGTATAAACTTGTATGGTGAGAAATATTAATAAGCGCCGCCATCTTATGTAATATTAAAAATCTCACCTATCGGATTCCACAATTTTGCTGACAATAATTAATCTGAAAAAAAAAATACAATCGTTATTTCATTTCATATGGTTTGGCCCTATATTTCTAGCAAAGTAGCCAGGAAAAATAAAAGGTCGAATAAAATAACAACAGCAAACTAGTTAAAAAAAATCAACTTCAAGCTGTAGCCCGCACACAGCAGGGTAGACATAGGGAACCTAGTGAAGAGCTGCTCCATTCCCATTTCTGAATGGGATGAATTCTGGTGGCGTTGTGTGTGGAGTGGCGGAACTCAACGCCACACTTTGCCTCGACATCAGAGTGAAGAAATGCAAATCTAAATTTAAGTAAATATTTCATCTCCTCCAGTGGTTCACAACCTCCACAACCAGTTGGTTCGGTCGGTTTTACAGTCCTCCAGAACTCGGCAGAAAGTGGGAAACGGAGTGTCTTAACACTAGGTTCCCTCTGCCTACTCTGCTGTGTGCGGGACACAGCATAAAGCTTGTCACTGGTATATTAATACTAATGTTGCCACTAATTCAGTTTATAAATATATTATTGTATAGGAAGTATAATTAAATAATAATGCATTATTATTTGCTGTTACTCCATTTAACTACATCTATTATTAATGTTACATAACAGCTTTTGGTTGAATAA